>JAOTAV010093377.1:0-11274 GCA_026546445.1 Cyclargus thomasi | reverse complement strand
CCCTATACAACAAAGAAAAAATTTTGAAAATCGGTTCACAAACGGCGGAGCTATGGTTGAACATACATAAAAAAAAAATAAAAAAATAAAAAAAAAATATCCACAGCCGAACATAATAACCTCCTCGTTTTTGGAAGTCGGTTAAAAAACCGGCCAAGTGCAAATGCACACGCGCTTAAAGGGTTCTTTGCAATTACACTGGCAATCTCTCATAACGCATTATTTTAACGACCTCTGTGGCTCAGTTGATAGCTTAAGCCGGGGGTCGCGGGCTCGATTCATGCCGACGGAACAAAATTTTTTCAATGGTCTTGGGTGTGTATTAATTAATATGTGTATCTTATATTATTATTAGAAAAATCTTAAATATGTGTATAATATAAGAATATTAAATATATTTCCGTTGTCTGGTACCTGCAACACAAGTCCTTCAGGCACTTACCGCGGGACCAGACTGACGTGATGTGAAGCGTCCATAGATATTATTATACCGTTATTTAAAAAATCTAAAATACATTTTCATTCTGTAAACATGGCAAGCGTCTATGCCGTTTTACCTTTATAAAGCAATATAATCTTTATATTCAATTTTTATAGCATTCGCTTTTATAATCCGATTCAAAAAATCCATCTGTTTTCCAAAAATAAAACAGATGGTATAGTAAGTTACTCACTCACACTCAGTTAAGTATACAAAACGGATCAAGTTGTACCCTTGGTATGCGGAACCCTAAAAAAAGATCTGACCAAGTCACGTATTCCCTGCGAGGATTTACGAGAGTATAATTGAGCTGCCTATACGAATACATACTTATTTCAATAATACAAAACAGATGCTAATATTGTTTATACAGACGATATCAAAAACCGGATTGTTGAAATGGAAACTTGAGTTTATTGATTGAAGGTGTCCTTTTACAATTTTTTGGTAAATTGAGTAAATACACGTCTTTCCGTCTTTTTACCTCCACGCTGTATCTCAAGAACGGTAGAGAGTTTTTTGCCTATTTTACTCTATTATGGTATGGAACCATTCGTGCGCTAGTTCAACTCGCACTTGGCCGGTTTTTTTGAGTGTGTGTGTGTAAAATTTTAAAGGGTTTCTTCAACAAGAACACAGTTAATAAGCAGATTGCGACCAGACAACACAAAGTTCAGACCAGACTGTACTTGTGAAGTAGTTAAGGTCAAACTTTGAAACAGCGCTAACTACAGTACTTAAACCGCTTGTGACACTACAAAATAATTTACTAACACTCAGACAATAACATTATCGTATAAGATGCAGGTAATATAATACTCCATTGTCCAATAGTCAGTTTTATTGGTCATTCCTTCTTAACGCGTATTTACAGTTCGTTAAAGTGTCTATGTAGAGATAGCAGAAAGGGTATACGCTTAAACACGTAATTATTTATTTTGAATCAGCAGCTCAAAAACAAAATTTTAGGTCTTTAACTTAAGAAATGATGAACTTTCTTAGAAAAACTTATAGAAAGTAGAACCCAATTTTTTTCAAAAAATGCCTAAATACGTAAAATTTTATGTCTTTAACTGAACAAATGACAAACTTTCAACCTAGGTAGGTATGGTAGAATTAAAATTCCTTTATTAGCGGGTATCCGTATATGTATATATGTGGATATCTCTCAATGGTCTCATACAAGATACGTGTTAGCTTGACGGTGTCGTCCTATTGATACTAGATGGCGTGGCAGTACGTCTACATCACGCTATCGATGTTATATCGAGACCATTTAAAGTTGTTCAACTTTCAGAAAAACTTCTTCACAATTTTTTGTTCTTTACTGGTACAGGAAGTCGGAACCCTTCGTACGCGAGCCCAGCTTGCACTTGTCCAGTGTTTTGTATCAAAACGTTTCTGCCATTCAAGAGATATATCGATCTGAAGTTCGTTACCGATGCTGACTATACTAGAAAACAATGGCTGTAAACTACACGGTAATACCACAGCGAAACCGTTAAAGATCATTATCGTCAGTAAAAAAATATTACCCCTTTCAAATGTTGCAACTAACACACTACAGGCCCATCCAGTTACGCGTTTAAACTGGCCATAAACTTGACTACAGGAAGGTACTCGTATAGAAAGTTTTAGGTTTTTGTCGATAGAAATATATTTTTCGCTAAATGTGATAAAAAATCCTTATAGCGAGTTAAACAGTAGACACCTAACTTTGGTCCGCAGATTCTGTTAAAAATATGATTAGCGGCATCTTGAGGATTATAGGCTAGATTTTGACTATAAAGTCAAAAAACTCTTCCCTGAACGTCCTTCCAGATAAAAAACGTAGTAAAAGTAAAATTAGCATATCCAAAAACAGGCCAATGAAGACGTCCAGTAAAATTCCATAAAACCACACAAATCTCACTTTTGAAAACTCGTAGGTGAAACAAATTGATTTCGCTATATAGATCATGATCTACGGCATGTCCATATATGGCAAACGGCGCGATAAATCATCGCTCGCTCCGGGCACGTATGAGATTAGTAGGTGCGTCCGCATCCAAAACAATTTCCAATGTTATGTAATTTATGACTTCATCGGCCGCGGGCGAAGAGAGGGAGGGGGGGGAGGGGAGAGTGACGTGAAGGTATGTATAAGCCCTTGATCATATGCAGCGTGAGGGATAACACTTAGCGATAAACTGCAGATAGAAATTAGAATTCTGAGAGCAGAGGCGATGGTGTTAAACTGACTGTATTTCTCTGGATTATTACACAATTTGGATCTTATATCTTAAAAAAGTTAAAATACAATATTGTATTTAATTCAAGGCAGAACCTGTATGTTGGTACTCCTGAAACTAGTGTTTTCATCTGGGTCAATTTCCCAAACCGCTTTTTTCTTAAGATATAGTAGTTTTAATTTTTGGTTTAAAAAGTAAGGCATACAATATCAAGATTAGCTGTAAACTTGTTATTCGATTACATTTTTATCTTTATGTAGTCATTCTATATGAGTGACTTTACAATATATCAATTTTACTACACTAAGAACTGTAGTTAAGATTTTGCTAATTTTGGTATCATATGTACTAAACGTTACATGTTTTAAACTTATTTAATACCTAAGACATATAAAAAATACTTCACCCCCCAGATTTTTGTCACACGCTAACTTACTCCCACCTCATACCAAGTTATATGATAAAAATCATGTCCACCAAAACCACCAAAATGAGAAAAAAAATGCTAGTTGTTGAAACCCTCTCATCTACTATTCTCTCAAGGTTCATAAGTACCCGTAGTGGGGACAATAGACTACCAGCCTGTAATGTTCCGAAGAACACTACTAAATCCTGCAGGTAATATATCAGCTTCATCACCATACCCCAACTGTCACTTGCTGGCGGCCATATTGACCGGATCATAGACTACGAGTATGAGAGGAGACGACAGGAAAGTTCTCTATCTTTTACACATACATTACACTGTTAATTCGTAATCTATACTAATAATATAAACCTGAAGAGTTTGTTTGTTTGAATGCTCTAATCTTAGGAACTACTGGCCGGAATTACAAAATTGAAGACATAATTGGAAAAAGTGGACAACTAACATTCTGTAACCTTCGAGCATATACTAATTTTTCCCATAATATATTTTGACAAATTTTATAACTTACCTATTTTATTATATAGCTAGTGTATCAAGCTATACGTCAAACCCACAATATTTTAATTTTAAATCATTTTTCGGGTCCAAAAGCGTCCGTTAACGTAAAAATTCAACAGTTTTTAAAATGTTAGTTATTTGCTTCTTCCACTTATGTCATTAATTAATTTTGTGTTAGTCCATTTATCGAGGAAGGAAAATGACATAATTTATAAAGTTTCACGCGGATGCAGTAGCGAGTAACAGCTTGTAGTAAAGAAAGTGTTAATTTTTTTTCCTAGTAGGTTGGTTTTCTGCCGTCTGAAATTCAATGTATTCTTTAGCTAATGTGCATGTGACCTGTTATGAAAAGCGTTGGAATATTCTCTCCAATATAAGCGTTATCATTGTATAATGGGGGAAATTGACGGACCTACGTCACTTGGTCGGAATATGTCCATTCCATGTAAACTCGCAAACTGTCGGCTGAGCTTGACATAACCTGGTCAAATTACTTCGATCCACAATCTGTATCTATTTCAACTTCTCTGATTTTACATAAGATTTATTTTTATAATATGATTAACTTTAACTATGATTCCATTTAACTTTCGTAACAAAATCAGACAATTTTCTTGCTGTTCCTTTTTGGCTTTCTTTCTATAAGTCATCATCGTCAACTAAACATTCATTACAATATTAATAAACAAGCTGTTTCATCACGGAATTAACAGATACCTATAATGACTAGAGGAAATTGTTTTCTAACTGACTTTAATATAGCGTGTCGAAGTTGTAATGTCGGCCGGTGATTGCCAAACAAATAACTCTTGAGTTAACGTTTCGATTCTCGCTGCAAGCAGCCGCGACACATAAAAAAAACCGGGCAAGTGCCAGTTGGACTCGCGCACAAAGGATTCCGTACCTGTAAAAAGCTAAAAATTGAGAAAACATCTTTATGAAAGTTGAACAGCTTCAAATGGTTACGGCATAGCATCGATAGCCTGATGTAGACGTACTGCTATGCCTTTATTGCCGTGGGAGAGCCATGATTCGGCTCGAATGGGCCGGCTCGATCAGAGCCTTATAGAAAACTGGCGTGAAACGGCATTGTGTTGTGTTTCGTTCAATGAGCGAGTTTACCGGTGGCCCAACTTCCCTAATACACTATCCCTATTCCCTCATAAAGGACGGCAACGCGCTTGATGAGAGCTACTCTTTAACATTTAATTTATTTTGTATCTAGTATTTATCTTTATAGCGGCAAGAGAAACGCATATTCTGTAAAAAATTTCAACTCTCTAACTTTTACCGTTCTTGAGATACAGCCTTCATTGATCGTTGTTCCCAATATTAAAAGGGATGATTGTTACATAAATTTAATTTAATAATAATTTTTATCCTAAACGTATGGAACCTTACGTCAAAATTTGCATTAAATTAAACTTAAATAACTATTAAATCTATTTTCCGGTCGTCATTAATTCTAAACTCAAGTGGACTCTATCTAATAAGATCCGGTGGTAAATCTCTAAGTTAACAGTTTTAATCCTTATGCTATTATAATAAAGGTCATGTGGAGGCAAAATGAAAGTAGACAGTTAAAAAGTTCAGTTCTTATGTCATTGGAACAGAGGTGATGCGGACGTAATATAATATTAGACAGTAGTGTGCGTTGTGGTGTTGCGTTACATAATGGTGTTCTTGTGCATCCTCCGATGGATTTATAGTGGTGTTCATAGCTAATGAACATTTGGCGCGTATCAGGATAATAAAGGTTTGGAGTTTATATAAGTAAAGATTTCTCAATTCAGCTTATTCCCTCTAAAGGGCCGGCGGAAGCGAAAGTGTAACAGAAGCGGAAGAGCGGAAACGGAAGCAGAAACAGGAGAAGGGGCAGAAGCTGAAGTGAAAGACGAAGTGGATATAATAATACAGAATAATTCTCTATTATTACACAATTGTATTTCATCTAATTCAGATCTCGTCTCCACTCCCGCTTACACTTCAGCTTCTGCCCTTTCTCCTGTTTCTGCTTGTATTATTTATACTAATTGTATTTTATTTAAAAATGTATTTAGGATATTATAGATATTTTTTCGTTGTCTATAACTTTGTAAAGCAATGAATCTTTCACATTTATGAAATGACACTTATACCATGAAAGTATAATTTTTAATTAAAGATTTATCCAGCGTGCCAAAGGTTACCGACCCCCGACTATTCGTAGCGCAGGATGTTGGCAGATTGATGTGCATTTTAAATTAATCACTTCAATTTAAAGACAGACACTTACAGAAAATAGATTTTTCTTTCGCAGCAATAAAGTTTAACTAATTTCGTCGTAAACAAAATTAAAGTGGAAAGAGTTTAATTCATTGTACCCGGTAGGTATATAGAATAGTATGAAGCAAAGAGTTACTTGTTTTTATTTAAACGTGTACCTTTAAGTCTTTATGGAGAGGGTGTCAAAAAAGTAATTGATAACACTTAAAGGTGTATAATGTATTTGTTTGTGCATCAATCTGGATGAAACTACTGAACTCAACTCAAAATTATATTTAAGAGGGCGATAAAATCAAAATTGACAATTGCATAATTCCGTTTTATATTTAATAATAACCAACGAATCGACATTTTAAACATAGATGCTCGTATTATCACATCACATTGGCCGATTGCGTGGCTCAGTTAGTCGGTCTACTGTTTATATTGTGACTTTAAACAGTACCATGAGATATTTTTGTCTCATTTACTATAAATCGTGTATTGTCACTGGTAAAATAATAAGCTAACCTTTCCGAGTGGTTCGTAAATAACCGATAGAAATCATTGGGTGTCGAGATATATCACGATCCGCGCGAGTTATGAGTTTTTACTTAACGGTTTACTCATCATCATCACCACTATCGTGATCAAGATCATTTGAAGACGTAAATGGATAAAGCAGATAAGTAACATTTTGAAAACTCACGAATTTTTGCGTTAGTGGACGCTTTTGGGCCCAAAATATTAATTTAAATTAAAATAATGTGATTTTGAATTATAGCTAGGTACACTGGCTAGGTAATAAAATACGTCAGTTGCAAGATTTGTCAAAATTTTAAGGGAAATATTTGAATATACATCGAAGGTTGCAAAATGTTAGCTATTTTACTTTTCCATCTTATGCCTTAATTTATGATCGATATGAGCTTGTGCGTTTACCCAATATTGTCGCTAGCGGTCATTAACCTTAACCTTAACATTACCCTACATTTCCCAACATAACCCTAACATTTGTACTTGTTTGCTATTTGCTATATTGGTTACCTTTAAGGTTCCTTTTTTAATTACCTTTAAAGTTAACCTTTAAGGTTCCGTGCCCAAAGGGTAAAAATGGAACCTTATAACTTTTACTGTCTGTCTGTCTGTATAATCGCCTGTCCGTCTCTCTGTCTGTCCGCCTGTCTACCTCCATGCTGTATCTCAAAAAACATAAAAGCTAGCATAAATTTTCACTAAAGTATTTCTGTTGCCACTACAGTAATAAATACTAAATATTCGATACTCGGCTCGACTTTCATGCAACAAACGTGTTTTTAGCGTTTTTCTTTCTTTTGACGATGAGATGTCATCAATGAGGTCACCTACATCACACTATTGCTTTATACGACGTTATAGCTGTTACTGTAACTTTCGGAAAAACGTTTTCCCATTTTTTTAGTCTGCACTCTGCACTGGAACGGAACCGTTTGAGCGCGAATTCAACTCGCTCTTAGCCGTTCCCACTCCCCAGCCCTACCGACCTATTATTACTAAATGTAATGAAATCATTATCACATCATCTTTGATTCAAAGTTTGTCAAATTCTTCGTCAAATCTAAATTAAAAAACTATTCTATCTAATTATATAAAGCTGAAGAGTTTATCTCTTTAAACGTATTAATCTCAGGAACTAATGGCCGGAATTAAAAAAATATTTTTGTGTTGATTAGTCCACTTATTGAGGAAGGCTATAGGCTATAACAACATCACGCATAGCTACGACCAATACGAGCCGAGCACTTATCAAAAAATGTTGTAAAAACGGGACAATTTAAAAAGTCTAACGCGGACATAGACAATAGGTAGTCGTGAAATTATAATTAATCCCTTTCATTTTTTATTCGTTTTTTGTGGTAAAAAGGTTTTATCTTAAACCTTCTAGAGAAAGATGTCCACAGGGATATTCTATAGAAGTCACAATACGGAGAAAGCTGTAACCAAATTCCATAGCATTAATTTACTTATACAAGACCTAGTTAGGTTTCAAACGCTTGGCGCGCATTTAGTAATTGTAATAGACCAAAGATGGTGCCCAATTTGTCCCCGGGCTTGGGTCGTAATCCACAATCAGGGTGGCACATTCGTGTCGACGTATAGAAATAGCCAGATTATGTTAACGACTAACAATTATAACAAGTTTACAATCTTTGTCCAATAGGGTTGTCCACTAGCTCACAAATTTTTATGTCCACTAGCTCACAAATTTGAATGATTCTGTGGCAACGAAATACTTAGGGCCCAGGTTTCACCGCTTACAGATAGTCTATCCACAACTTTATTTGACAGATCTTGTATGGAGAATCTGTCAAAAAAGTTGTGGATACATACACCTAACAGAAACTTTAACAGTAAGCAGTGAAACAGTCCCTTAATATTACAAATGTAAAAGTGTCTGTAACTGCTTCACGCCCAAACCACTGAATCAATTTTGTTGAAATTTAGTATCAAGATAGTTTAATTCTCGGGGAAGGATATAGGATACTTGTGATCCTGGAAAAATTTACCGTTCCCGCGCAGTAAACGAATTTAGGCAAAGCAGATATGCAAGCATCACCTAGTGTAGTAATAAACTTGTTCACCGACTCATTCTCATACTGCATATCAGTCACATAGCGAATCGCATCGGAAATCTCCAGTAAATGTTATTTTAATGATCGCGCCTTTTGTGTATTGTTTTTGTTTCGCCCACAAGACACTTATCCTACAATTAACTATTGTACCGCAGTAGATATAGTACACCAGTATGCCGACTTCGAACACTCAAATCGGCGCGGCGCGGGTAGCCCTTGACAATGCTCTATCCTTTAAACTGCACAGCAACGCGGATTCGCGTAGGCTAACATAACATTGTATATTGGATGAAATTGTAAGAGCGCAGTTAGCGGACCTACGTCATTTGGTCGAAATATGTCAATTCCATGTAAGTCGTGGTCTGTCGGCTGAGATTGACATAAACCGTCCAAATTACTTAGACCCGAGATCTGTATCTGTTTCAACTTCTCTGGTTGTACAAGAAACCTATAAATTACAAAAACGCATGCAAGTGCGTGTCTGCACTGATATTTTTTTCGCACGATTTATTTATATAGATAATAAAAAAAAGTTTTGGGCATCAACTAGTTTTATAATATGTATCTTATTAAAGTATATCATCGAGTAGTACTGGTGGAATATTCCGCGAAAATTATACCAAAAAAAAATCGTGTGATCGGAAACGCTCAAAGTCGGGTTACTGGTTTGTTCTATATATTGTGATTACCCTCATCATCATTAGATGCATCTAGGTAAGAGATACTAAATACTTCGCAGAAAATGCCCGGGAGGTGCTTTTTTGTGACGATTTTATTAGTTTTGTTACTTCAATAATGATTTCTACTTTATATGTGTATGTATGGTGTATCAGTACCTTACCAAATCCTTGTATGGTCCTTCATCCTGGTATGGATTTTGGAATTAAAGTTACAAAAATGTTAAAATTAAAATTCCCACACTCAAATACTGCTCTTTTTACGAGCAAGCGAGTAAACTGGTTATCTGATGGTAAGCAACTGCCGTCGCCATGGACATTTGTAACATCCGAAGAGTCGCAACTTCGTTGCCGGCCTTTGTATGAGGGAATAACGATTAGGAAAGTTGGGTTTGGATTAGGAAAGTCGTAAACTTACTCAGTGGAAGAAACAAAGCACAATGCCGTTTCACGCCAGTTTTCTTTGAGGCAGTGGTATCACACCGATTGATTTGGCCCATTCGTGCCAAAGCTTGGCTCTCCCACGTCAAAAGCTCTACGTCTTTCACATATTACCATCTTGAGCCAGACCAGATTGGAATATAATTAACAACAGTTTCACAAACCAATAATGAATACGATGTTAAATTTGGCGTCGGAACTCATAATTCAATGTTAAATGATTGAATATCAGATTGGACTTTCACCGAAATATTAAACTTATTATGTATCTGCCCACACACACACACAGTTGCACAATACTAACGCATTAGCGCCTCCCACACAAGCGCACAAATTACAACCCACAGATGTAACTGTTTCAATTCATTTTGATTTTTGTAACCGAATCTTTAGACTTGGTCTGGGCTATACGTCCGTTATCTAGTGGATGTTACCTTTCGCTCGCACTCGAGATTTTTACACCAGGGTTCGAACTCGAGGGTGCTGAGTTTGAACCCTATTGTAAAAATTGAAAATAAAATTTAGACAAGATACACATTTTTATTTTCAATTATTTTCCGGTTCTAAATCCCCCGTTATTACAAAAAAACCGGCCAAGTGCGAGTTGGACTCGCGCACGAAGGTAGAGAGCTAAAAATTGAGAAAACGTTTTTCTGAAAGTTGAACATCTTTAAATAGTATGTAGATGTAAAAATAGTGCTAGATGTAGCAATGGGACGAAACCGTCAAATAAACGTTTGTTGTATGAGAACTACTCTTAAACATTAATATCTATAATATATAATATCTATGGAAGCTTCACACCACGTCGATTTGGCCCCGTGGTTAGTACCCGAAGGACTTGTGTTGCAGGTGCCAGACAACGGAAATATATTTATTACTTTTATACTATACACATATTTAATACACATCCACGACCTTTGAAAAACTTTCGTTCCTTTCAGGTAACGTCAAAATTTAAGTCAAGTAGGAATCCATTAATCCTTCTTTAGGAAGTGTGTATCATAATTTTCGAGTATAATTTACAATTTCACCATAATGTCTTTAAGATATTACAACAAGTGCCAGCCAAAATTCTCCACCAGCGTAGGATTAAATACAGCTTGTAAACACCTTGGACTAAAGGCAATGTTCTAGCGGGACGGTAGCCTCGTAGCCTCCCAGGAAGTCAGTAGATGTCGTCTCAAAGGAGAGCTAAAATAAACTCATTAAAAACCCGTAGGTCCGTCACTGCTCTATTCTGAATTCTTCATAGAAATACACTAAAACACTTGAAAGTACTACATAATACAAAATTTGTAAGCAGCTGTACACTTAAGCCGGTGCTCATCCCACTCCTGCGTGGGACACTGTTGACACTGCCCACGCGTGGACAGAGCTGGGAAAGTTGGCCAAAGGTATAGAGGTCACGAACAAGTAGTAATAGCAAACTTTGAAACCTATAAGAGTACTATTATACCCTCTCAAAAGGCCGACAACGCATTTGCAACTCTTCTGACGTTGCGAGTGTCCATGGTCAACGGTTATCTCTTTTTTTATTTGATACTAGCTGACCCCGCCAACGTTGTTTTGCAAAAAAAATATAGGTTTGTACTACCCCTAACATTTAGGGGCATGAAAAATAGATGTTAGCCGATTCTCAGACCTACTGAATATGCAT
>JAOTAV010093366.1:0-11274 GCA_026546445.1 Cyclargus thomasi | reverse complement strand
CGTGAAAGAGTAACAAACATCCATACATCCATACATCCATACTTACAAACTTTCGCCTTTATAATAGTAGTAGGATTCGTATTGATTTAAAAAACGGCATTAAACGGATAAGGCGACCTTTATTTTTAAGTTGTAACATTGCGAATTTGTGACATCACACCTACGGGAGGCTTTACCACTCAAGGAGAAGAAGATGGAAGGGGGAAGAGTTGGAAAAACCTAACATTATTGTGACGTACTTTAGGGATGGTTCCTAATCCCTCTGGTCTTTCTATTGTTAGGGTGTGCGATTCCATAACAAACCTGTGCAAAATCCGTTGGTGTCATCTTGTTAGCAGGCATATCAGACAGGAACCGCGCCCAGTTCTGGCACCGGCCAAGAACCACGCCTCTGTCCCAGGAACCTCCCTCTCCCCCCTCTCCACTGTACGGTACCACTTCAGGTTGATGCTGGCCTCCGTCCGACTTGAACTCGTCGAATCTTAATCAGTTATTTGATATTTAAGCGATGAACTTTCTATTTATATAGAGCCAAACTGCGGATCTAAATGAGACCCAAGCGTCGTAGATCATTTACAATGAGAGGTTCCTCAACTGCTGACTCTATCTCGAATACCGCATGCATAGTTCAACTACGTTGTGCGCGCGGCTCTATATGTGCGTGCGTGTGTGAATAATTATACAAATTCCATTTATGGAGCAGTAACGCGGCAGGTGTCGTCCGAGTAAACAAGGCTCACCCACACATAGGGCCGCGCGTACAACTGAGTTGAATAATCTGTGACAATCCTATGGGTCACTCCATTCGTCAATGGGAGAATCTGACCGCGTACCTCCAAGCCGCAAGGTGTGCGGCCTCGGCTGCAGCATCAGGCACGTCGGTGCGGTCCACCACCACGTGTCCACAGCCCAGCTGCTCCAGCAGGGAGACGCCCGCACCCACGCCGACACGAGCGTTCTCCTGGAGGATTTCATTGAGAAATGGAATGGACTTCACAACGAATTGAGTCTCGAAGACCTGACTTAATTGGTGACTTAGTAATGTTGAGTATTAAAGCAATCGGAGAGCCATATTTTTTCGGCTCGAGGGGCCGGTTTCAACCAGATACCACGGCCTCGGCTACCGACGTGAAACAATGCTTGCGCACTGTTTTCGTCGAGTAAGTGTGTTCGGGGTCTTAGCGCGAACAACAGCGCAACAGTGTTCGCGGCCTTAGCGGGCCCTGGCAGGGCGCGCGTGGGTCGGCCTGCACCCCTTTCTCCGAGCGACTCAGCGTGGGCGCCGCGCTACAATCTTGCACGGACCGACACGACGACTGGTCGCCTTATAACTATTGTTTAACTTTATATTATACACATATAATATCAACAGTCCACTTTCATTGAAGGATCCTAATCAAAGTGAGTTTACCAGAAGCCTAACTCCCCTACAACATATTACATATTCCC
This sequence comes from Cyclargus thomasi, assembly GCA_026546445.1. Classification (NCBI taxonomy): domain Eukaryota; kingdom Metazoa; phylum Arthropoda; class Insecta; order Lepidoptera; family Lycaenidae; genus Cyclargus; species Cyclargus thomasi. Next base: position 9,825 of record JAOTAV010093366.1, on the reverse strand, counting down.
GTTCCGAATCATCGTAGCCTTATCCGTCTTTAAAAGCCGACAACGCACTTATAACGCTTCTGTATGTGACCAGACTTCATGGGCAACAGCACTTTAGCAGTTGCTTTCCATCAGGTGACCCGTCTGCTCGCTTACCCCCTAATTTCATATAAGAAAGTTCTGACAGCGTTGTATGTACAATCAGAGAAGTTGAAACAGATAAAGATCGAGGATCTAAGTAATTTGGTCGGGTTATGTCAAACTCAGGCGACAGATCACAACCTAAACGAAATTGACATATTCCGACCAAATGGCGTAGGTCCGTAAACTGGCCCTCTTTCAATTTTTCCAAAAAAGTATTTTTAGCTTTGCTTTAATGTAAAACATGGATTACGTATATGAGCACCAAAAGTCGCGGTGGTCAATGAAATCGGTGCTCCGTATAAATGTTTAACAATTTTTTCAGCTTTTGTTTTAAAAGCTTTAACACAGGCAGATGTTTAGAATCCCACAACCACTAATCAATATCGCAATTTTATTATTGGACAAGGCTGGGTATTGTTATTATGATATAATGATCAAAATAATCGCCTATCGTTAATAATGATAAACGATTATTAAATAATTGCAGGATTTCCCTAGCTCATGGACACTTGTCACAGCAGAAGCGTTGCAAGTGCGTTGCCGGCCTTTAATTAAAGTAATTTAAGGATTAGGGGTAGGAAATGAGGTGTAGGAAGTTGGGCCTTCAGTAAACTCACTTTGTAGACGTAACGCACCGCAAGCGTTGTTTCACGCTAGTTTTGAATGACGCCGTGGTATTTATTCGGTCGAGCCGGCCCCTTCATTCAGAAGCATAGCTCTTCCACGACGACACCCATTATGGAACAATCTAATCAACATAGCGGTTAACTATTGTACAGATAGTTCAACTCAGTTGTGCGCGTGGCTCGAAGTGTGCGTGCGCGTGCAATACACAATGTTCATTCGTAAGGCAGTGACGCGGCAGGCGTCGTGTGAGTAAAAAATGCTAAGACGGAGCGAAACTGTCCGAGTGCGAGAGTGTAAATGGGTGCACTCGCTTCGTTTCGCCTTTTAGCTTCGGGCTCTCTCGCCACCAGAAGAGTTTCATGGCGAGGGCGAGAGCGCCCGAGAGCTCTCTACGTGAGTGACGAGAGTGGCCGCGCGCAAATGAGTTAAACTGTCTGTACAACTTACCCTAGTCTCGTCTAACGCCTCCCCGTCGTTGTACCCCGGCGCCCTGGGCCCCAGCGACGTGAGTGCTATGGCGCTGTAATCGCTGTCTACGTCCGTCATGAGAAACGCTTTGCCCAGCGTCAACACCGATGATACTCTGAAACAATATGGGTTATTATACCGACGTTGGGAGACAACTTAGGGCGCCGGATACATTCGTGCGGGGCACGTCATTTGAGCGGTGCCTAGCCGATGATTTCGTATATATTTGAATTGAATTAAAAGGGAGGAATCTCGCCTAGGGGCTAGGGCGTCGGTAGAGAAGACGCCGGTTCTGGTGGCAAATTTTACGCTTAGGACGATGGCGAAAAGTTGCAGGTGGTATGATTCCAAATAATTCCGAAAGAGTCAGAGAACTTCTCCTGATATCAACAGATAAATACAAAAATATGTCTGTCTGTCTGTTACATCTTCACGCCCAAACAGCTGAACCTATATTTTGCTAAAATTTAGTATGAAGATACTTTGAGTCCCGGGACCTTTCCTAGCCTAGTATACTTTTTATCTCACTAAAAAAAATATATCCACAGCCGAACATATAACCTCCTCGTTATTGGAAGTTGGTTAAAAACATACGGTTCCCGCGCGATTAACGAATTTCGGCGCAACGCAGTAGCCAATAAAGGATATAGCAAATGTACAACTCCGAGGGCTACATCTGTTTTGGAATAGAAAAGAAAGATTTGGGTAAAATTGTGTCTCCAAAAAAAGCAACTGAAACTCACTGATTGAGATGTTTGCCAATCTTCCCGTCAAACCTCTGGTCAAAGTCTGCCGCATCAGGGGACAACTCTACTCTGTCCTTTTCTTGATACACGCCGAGAACTAGACCTTTCTAAGAACAAAAGAAAATATTACAGATTTATCCTCCGTGTGTATATCTCGCGCGAGCACAATCGTGTATTTATCTATTTATGGCAAACAAATACCAACAGCTTAAATACTAAAAAGTATAAAGGGCATACTCGGCTCTGTTTACCATTTTTTTGGCCTTTCGTCAACTAGTCCTGGATCTTCAAATTTTTTTATGCGGGGCAAAACTGTAAATGCCGCCCCGACTTTATTTTTGCCTTTAACATCTTTCTAATTTCAGCTATTAGGTGTTTACTAAGACATATGTTCTATCAGTGTTATTTATTTACTAATTATGACTTATACATAATACGGATGCTCATTGCCGCGGGAGAGCCATCTTCGGCACGAATGGGCCGGCTCGACCGGAGTGATACCACGGCCTCACAGAAAACTGGCGTGAGACGGCGTTGTGCTGTGTTTCGTTCAGTGACTGAGTTTACCGGTGGCCCAACTTCCCTAATCCACCTATACCTATTCCCTCATAAAGGTCAGCAACGCACTAGGTCAGTATCCATGGGCGACGGCAGTTTGCTTTCCATTAGGTAGCCCGTCTGCTCGCTTGCCCCCTAAATATCATAAAAAGGAATCTAATAATGAATTTGACGCCCTCCGAACGTGCTGCCCGGGGCACGAGCCCCGGCTTGGCCCCCCCTAGGTCCGTGGCTGTGATCACCTCATTAACAAAGTACTACGAAAATTTCTCGATTTGAGGATGCTTGCTATTCATTATGAACCATCAACGATCATCGCCAATGTAGTGCCTGCATGAGGCACTTAGCATTTCTGTGCGCTATTGAGAAAAGAAAGTGTTTCTTTCAGCGGAAGAATTGACAAAGATATATGTCGTTTTATTCCAGAAATATGTCGTATTTCTGTCATATTTCGAACGTGGTCAATGGTCTTGTTAAGCCCCGCTGATGTTTGTATTTATATAGGTAGTGATTTAATGTCATTAGTGCTATAAGCTATAATACAATCAGCAACAAAAGTTGTTTTTCGCAGCTGAATTATATCGCTATAGCAGCATTTCCGATAAATACTTATTAATTTCAAGCATTTTACAGATAAGATGTGTCTAGTCATTGAAATCCATACTTCGACACTAATATTATTAATGCATAAATGTGTCCGTCTGTCTGTCTGTTTTCTCTTCACGCCGGCACGGCTGAACCGATTTTACTGACATTTCGGTCCCGCGGATGGCCATAGGAAGCTTGGTATAACAGAAAAACGTACGGTTTCCACGTGATATACAAATTTTAGTGCAACTGAGTTGCTGGAATCATTTAATCAAACATGATTCTCCTTTTTTGTATACTCAGATAACAATACAACTGTTAATTAGTGGTTACTTTGAAAGACATAAGTGGAAGATGCAGGTAACATTTTATTAACTGCCGGATTTTTGCGTAAATGCGGAAAAAGATTTGAAATTAAAATAATGTGGATTTGATGTGTAGCTAGATAATGAAGTAACAAGATTTGTGACTACCCCAAGGTTGCAAAATGTTAGTTATCCGCTTTTTCTACTTATTCTTCAAATAAGCATTTATACATTGGTTACTACAGTGTCCTTCAGTGACGTTACTATAGCATTCGAGGCGTGTCGTTCTACAATGTCAATCCAATACAAAAACACGTCAAGGGATTATTGTAAAAAATAATCGCTTGCCACTTGTCTAGGGGGCCCCTACCGGCTGGGGGCCCGTGGTATTTGCCAGCTTGCCACCTTGTAGTTACACCGCTTATGTCCTTACAAAGAGTATACAAAACCTTAGAAGACAGAGTCTTGGAACTATCTTTTGCACCAGCTTCTTCCTTACAAGGCACACAACTGTTATACCTAATATAAGGTTTCTGAATAAAACTTAATATTTTTAAACTCGAAAATAATTTTGAATGACCCATTTTTCTAAAAAAGTCAATAAACAGTGACCATCTAGATTAAATTGAAATTAAATTTTTTAAATGGTAATAAAATTTTAAATTGTATTAAATCAAGTAAAGTCTTTATAACTTGGTACTGGCACATAATATATTTTTATGAAGAACCATTATATGTAGTTCAAATATCTAAATACTCATCAGTATGAATAATAGATATCTGAACTATTTTGGCACTTCATAATATAAATAAAGCTACTGAGCTTTACCCTTTAATGGGAGAAAAGAACTAGTACTACAACATATAAAAATTTATTAATAAACAATAATAGAAAATATATTGTACATATACTGAATAAAAAAGTTAAGGCATCTTTTCGTTGAAGTACATGCTCCCTTCTTTTGTTCTTTAACATAGATAACTCCATAACAAGAACCAGAAGTATAATATACCTCACTTTCTTTCTGCTATCTACCTGTACCAATATTGATTTTAAAAGCAGTCGTTTTTGGTACATGCCTTATAGTTAAAGATACTCTTGTATCCCTGTAAACAGAGGTACCTTTAACATAGTCAGGGGAGCACATGTTTAAATTCTTTATTGTATCATCTATAAAGTCTTCTTTAATCTCTTCTATGCTGTGAAGGTAGTGATGAAAAAGTTTGTCCTGTAATATTAATAAACTTCTTGGTTCCAACAAGAAGGAGAATACTGGTTTCAGTGTTGCATCAGAATCAGAAGGTTCCAGAAACTTCAGGACTATGTGGGAACCAACTGAAATTGTTGTGATAGTAGGGTAAAATAGGGAACCGTCCAAATGTGGAAGAATACCTTGCCCGGGTGTGTATTCATTCACTAGCACATGGTTGGGTTTGTTACCTCCCATAAGTTCTAGGGAGTGAATCTTATCTAGGTACTGCTGGAGCCATTGAGGTAGTTTTTCAGCTATCATTCCTTTTTGATGAGGAATCCCTCCCCAGTTTTGCAGTCTTCTGTTAGACAGTTGTGTCCATTTTGGTTTTGGGGCCGAGTAAATATGAGACAGAATTAATTGCTCCTCATCTTTCGTTATAAACTCTGATATGTAGTAGGCAGTTGGTTCGACCTGGAAAAATTAATAGGTGCATAAAGAATGAAAATAAATAACAATTTCATTTATGAAACACGAAACACCTGTAGTATTACATTTATCACTCTATGTTTTTCAATTCCTAATGTAATTGGCATCTTGAAGCCGAATTGTGGGAAAAATTCACACTTTTAAAAGTTTTTAATAAGATAATGAGGATATCTTTAAAAAAAGAAGTTTAGCTTTATAATTCATAGGATATACATGCTTCTGTTCCAAGTGACCTTAAAATGTGATCACGTTTTAAGTAAAACACATATACTTTTTAGATAAATTATTTATATTTTAAATTATTTTCAAGATTACTGATTTTTGAAAATTTTCGAAGTCTAGCTTGATTGACGTTGACATATTTTGATTTTCTCTGATATTAATGACATTGACTTTTTTAAAATTGATCAAACTTAAAAGCAAAAAAGTAGATAGAGAGAATGACTTTAGTATTTAAACGCACAACATTTTTCAAAACCTTACTTTTAATTCATTATTCCGTATTCGTTAGTTTAAGTGATTATTCATTTTTCTTAAAAAATCTAAAAGCTATCATTTTCGTAAACTCTAAATAAGTGATTCATTAGTCATTACATTATATCTAACAAATTCTCAACTTCACACTAGTATTGTATTTTTTTTAATTCAGTGCAATATCAAAATATGTACAGCTATCTTTTGACAGGAATGGACAAGCAATGAAATGTTATTTGTTAACAATTTTTTGTAAATATTCATATAAATGAGTCATTAAAGAATGTGATCACGGTTCACCATGGGCGGCTGTATCGGAATAACTAGGAGCAGAAGCGGTCCCAATGAAGAGTCACCCGGCTCGGTGTCGCGGCCTAATTCGGGTACGTGAGCGATCGTGAGTGTCACCGTGGTTACCGTGCGGGACTAAACTGACCTTTGTTTTAGGCGGCCTGCGAAAAAACCAGTCCCTGTGTCACGAGACAATAAGATGGAAGTCGGACGTGCCGCTGACCGAGGGTCAGCTCAGGAGCAAGAGGGATGAGTTTTGGGACACGGCGCCGGCCTTCGAGGGTCGGAAAGAGATTTGGGACGCACTCAGAGCGGCCGCCGTGGCCGCCGAGGCGATGGATTTTCAGCTAGCGCAAGCGATACTGGACGGAGCCAGCGTATCTGTACCTAATGGTTACCTTACAGAGTGCTATGATGAATGGGGGACGAGATACCAGGTACAGTAGCTACAGTAAACTGTAGCCCATGACAATGTCAACATAAAACTTTATAAATTATAACATTTTTACATTTTTTTATTACTGCTTGGCTCTAATTGGTCATAGCCCAATGTTATAATAAATAGCCTAGAGCATTCCTCGATACATGGACTAAAATATTTATAGCATTCCATAAAATTTTATAATCTTTTGTCAGTATACATATATATATGAATTTCCTGTTTAAGGGAGGTAGGGAAAATGTAAATAATATTAGTTTCAATTTACAAGTGTCAAGGTTAAATACCTGACAGATTGATGGTGTTAAAAACTTGATTTATAATGAAAAATTATGAAAAACAAATTCTGTATATGTATGTTTGTAGTTAAAACAAACTGTAAAAAGAATAATATTGTAAGCTTACTATCACTAATACACACTTCTAACTTGTGTGTGATGTCTTTTAACACATAAGTGTTAATACATAACATGTAAAGTCTGTTATTCAATTAGAATCTTTATCTGTATCACAACTTCAGTCTTATCAATTTTGCCATGGTCTTTTAATTCTGAGTTACATGAGCCTAGTTTTTTTTACTAGTGCTAGTAAGCTAGCAAGCTTTAGCTAGCTTTATTTCTTCTTTCTAGCAAACTAAGTAAACTAATTGACAAGCCAGTTTCAGTAAACCTAGGCAATTTCATATAGAACTACCTATCCTAGCTTTAACCCCTAGCCTTAGGTATTCTAGGCACATCTAGACTACTTCCGCCCATACTATGATGTTAACAATTACAACAACTTATTTGTAACTTTACAGGTCCCAATATATTGCTTATCGGCCCCAATAAATATGGTAAAGGAGGCTAGTGGTCGGGACTCACCGGCAGAATGCTCAGAGCCAGTGGAAGGTGGTGCAGCAATGGCGCTAAGACTGAGATTGTCCACAACATGTAAAGATGTGGAGCTAGCAGTATCATCCAAACACACCATAGGACATTGCAAGCAGAAATTACATGTGAGTTGCTTATATTATAAATTCATACTTAATATTATGAATGCAAAAGTCTGTCTGTTACATTGTTAAGCTCAATCCGCTGAACCGATTTTGATAAAATTTGGTAATCAGATACTTTGAGTCCCAGGCAAGGACATAGGATCCTCCTAGTCCTTGCAAAAAACAAAATTTGTTGCAGAAATCATCTAGTATTTATTTTTTATTATTCATATTTATAATATATGAATAATTAAAAATAATGGAAATATGAATCCTCCAATGTGACCATTGCAGGCACAAGAGGACATATCGCCGTGGCGGCAGCGCTGGTTCTACGGTGGCAAGCTGCTTGGTGACCGGCTGCTGGTGGACGAGGCCCGGGTCGCCCCTGGACATGTGGTGCAGGTTATAGTCAGCACCGAGCCACATCCACAGACTTAGTGGACAGGTACATTGCAGCAGTGTGTTGTCTATTAGTGTATGTAGGCAGCAGGAATTTGTCAGTAAGTGTACACTTAGTTAAACTCAGTTGTGCGCAATAAATAAACTTAAATACACAACTTTCATTCATGTGGCACTGTCGCGCCAAACATCGTCTGAGTAATCGAGGTTAGGATGTAAAAATAGCCACGCGCACAATAAGGTTGAACTAAGAAATATTGGAATACTACATAGGGTAGAGGATTTACATTAAAATCCTTAAGTTGTAGTTTCAAAAAACAGGAACCCCTACAAAAAAAACTATTTACATAGTGAGTATGGTAAAACTGCTACCCTAAGTTTTTATGAGTAGGCACATCTATAGTACTTTGCCAAATCTAGACGGTAGCAGCTATTAACCTTCTGTCAAAACTGACATTTCTATAGAGACTACGATTGACAGCAACAAAGCAACCAACCAACACTTTGTTCTCAACTGCAGTTTGTATAGAAATGACAAATTCTTTGTCAGAGGACTAATGACACCATAGAATTTTTTTTTTTTGTCTTTTTCAGAATAAAGACTGTTATCAATACGGAACCTATCCTACAAATAACCACAGAAGTTCTCAATGTTCCAGCTATGTTAAGGTCGGGTAAAGAAGAGATTTTTGTGGCTCAACCCCGGTTGTAAGGTCAATTTGACTTAATATGTTGTCATATTACTAACGCTTTTTTCTTCATGCTTACCTCAAAAGCCGGATGAAATTTTGTTTTTTACATTCATGTTATTTGTGGTAAGATTAAAACCATAGATTATAAACACTACCTGTCATTCAAATTAAAAAGAAACTTACATTAAATTGACAGGAGTTTGATTTTGAAACAAGATGGCGACTCGTCGTTCGTTGTAATTTTGCCACGCGACAAAACACACTTTCATTGTTTTTTACTTCTTATATATATATACATATTATGTTCTTATTCTGCCAATATTTTGGATCTTTGCTCACAACAATTTTTTAAATTATTTTTACTTCATCAGAAAAAGCTATTTTTTTAAAAAAAGGAAAAAGTGAAAAAACAGAATTTTCTTTTATTTTTATTTAGTTCATCATATTTAGAAGTTATGGTGTCTCCTACACCAAAAGTAGCCTAAGTAACTCTTCATCTTTTCAAGTAAATTAATGCCAAAAAATCCAATAATTAATTTGATTAGTTGGTTTGTTAGAGCGCGAAGGAAGGACAAACAAACGTACATTTATAATACTTTTCGCCATCGACCTACGCGGAAAATTTACCACCCATATCGTCTTGATGAATGGCAGTCTTCCACAGTACGATTTTCGCGTAACTTTCTGCCTCGCAAATTAAAGCTCTGGAATGAACTATCACCAGCAGTATTTCCGGACCGTTACGACAAGGCTTCACGGAGAGAGCGTATTCCCTCTTAAAAGGCCGGCAACGCACATGCAACCCTGATGTTGCGGGTGGGCAATGGGCAACGGCAGTTGCTTACCATCAGGTGACCTGTCGTCTGCCCCTAATTTCATAAAAACTTAAGTGATAAGAGCTAACATGAAATCACTTCCTTATTAAATTTTTCATCACATAAACCTCCTATTAATAAAACGGGGGATGAAAGTTATTATAAAAATAATTTTGAAAGTGTTGCCACATAAAAGCTCAAGCATAAATTCAGAAACCAAAACACACAAAGTTAATGGTAAAATTTACTTCCAAATTATGCATGCGTATAAAAGAAATCAAGTTCACCTAGAAAGATAAGATTCGCTTGTGCAATAAAAAAGGAGCAATTGTATTCCCAAGGCCTGCCCGTAATATTTTGGACCTGGGAATTTTATTATGCCCGTTGGGAGTAGGTTTTGATGGGGTATAAAATTTTTGCGAGATGCTGAGGATGATCCGAATCAATGCTCAATTGAGTTGTTTCCTTTTTGCAAACGAATCGCATGCATACGTATATTTTATTTATTTATATGGCGCTTGGCTATAACCATGGCCAGTGTCAAGTAAAGGCGGGAAATCAATTTCTTGTTCTAATAATTTTTAGCAACGTTACATACATTTCGTCAAGTCTAAAGTCTAGTCATAGTAAAGATAAAAC
>JAOTAV010093355.1:0-11274 GCA_026546445.1 Cyclargus thomasi | reverse complement strand
TACCTTTTAACGTTATAACGTTACATTTAACGGTAAATGGTATCGATACCAAATTTTTAACGTTACTTCAGTCCCTGGACCCTGGTTATGACCGTTTTGAGTTTTGACAATTGGAAAAATGTCAATGTCATTGTCGGTTATCACAAATTGCCAACTCGTATTTTAGGTTATGAGTTTTTAAATTTATAAGAATATTAATTTATTGAATAACTTAAGAAATAAAAATGAAGATTTACACTAACGATAATAACACAGCTACGCTCAAGTTGCTCGTAGCAGCAAATATTGCAGGAAAAAAGATAACACTGCACAAATATTCTTTCGAAGGTAGAGTGATATTTTTCTTATTTTGTGGCTATTATATTTGTCCAAATATGATCGGAAAATAAATATATTAAGAGATTTAGTGTTTATTTTTAACGATAGTCCAGTAAATAATTCATACTATACGACTTAATATTAAAAAACATTGTTTACTACAACATGTATATTTCAGCATTCCTGATATTAAAATCATTTTCACCCATTCCTGTTTGCCCATTTATGTATTGAAGTAATAAAAACAAATTAAAATATTGCGAAGCACAATCCTACTTATGTCTTGTGATTAGAGAAAAACATCTAATTATAACTTATTGCTCTTACACACATCATCTCATCAATTTTAAGAACCATCCGTATCTAACAACATAGCTTGAACTAACTGGTGTGGTGATCAGCTCGTGTCTGCATGGCAGACGTGTTCACAGGACCCAAGTGCCTGCCCATCCTGGAGGTGGACGAGAATGTTTCATTCTTCAGCAGCAACGCCGCTACCCAATATCTATTCCCAATCCTTGATTTGTCTGACCATGGTCAATGGTAAGTTGAGAGATTTTTTAAACTTGTCAAAAAATGATAAGGAAAGTTATATCTATATCTATCTATATAAAGCAATACTAGTAGACAATGAAAAATCAATGAATCAGCTCTTCAGGAGTAATCATATTTATATTACTACAAAATAATGGTAAAATCAGGCCTGGATTTATATAAAGCCATTATAGGCGATGGCCTATGAGTGGCAATGTCACAGGCTTGTAGGAAGTAGGCAGATTTTGTACTATTTGTGCAGAAGTAATGTAGCCTACACTTATGAAAAATATAAATACTTCACTGGCTAGATTTCAGTTATCACTCAGACTTAAGAAACTTTTTTTTTTTCTTAATTAATTTAGGAGGCAAGAGAGCAGACTTGTTACCTGATGGAAAGCAACTGCTGTCGCCCATGGACTCTTTTGATATCCAAAGAGTCACAAGTGTGTTGCCAGCCTTTAAGAAGGAATGGGAATAAATGGGAACGGGAACTTGGGCCACCAGCAAACTCACTTACTGACAAAACACGGCATAACACTTCACGCCAATTTTCTATGAGACTGTGATATCACTCCGATCAAAAGCCCTGCCAATGCATGGCTCTCCTACTGCAAAAATTATACTATAAGTTTTTGTGATTTGGATACAAGTATGAGACCCCCCTGGCGCCAAATCCCAATCTGCTCATGCCTACTTGGTCTATATACTCTGATAATACAAGTAGTTGAAATACAAAAGGTACGGGCTTATTCTGAAACTTGGATACACACCCTGTCTGCTTCTTGGTGCTGCTGTGGCTGAAGTAAATGTCAAAGCAAATGTTGAACCTGCGCCCTCTCAAGTGCGAACCAAAGGTCTTACTTACCTATTAGGCTACAGACACTCTAACTTATTTTGGTAAAGTTGTTGTTCTAAATGTTGAAAAGGATAAAAAAAAAACAGAATATATTTTTTGAAAGTGACTACAAATTTACCTGCCATTGTTTATGTGATAACAAATTTTGTCAGTTTTTCTTTATTTCAGTCAACAGATGCAAGAGTGGGAAGCAACAAAGTTACAGCCAGCAATTGCCAATTTATTGTCAAGCAAGTCAGTTGGATCTGATCTGAAACAGAACCTGCAAGTTCTTCTTGATGTTGTTGAGAGCCATCTGTCCAAACATAAGTATATTTTAGGGGTATGTATATTGCATACAATATTGTTTAATTAATAAATAGCATGAGTAAATTTTTATGTTTCTATACAGGCAGATTTACATTGAGTCAGTAACTGGCATCAGTTGATTATCAGTGCTGACTTGGCACTGCTAATTGAATTCAAGTCAGTACATTCTGTACTTTTGACAAATTACTGACTTTCGGAGTCATCAGTTATTGACACAATTTTCATCAGCCTTAAAAGTCAAAATAGAGCAATGTCAACTACAACATGCTAAAAATGATTATACAGTAAACAGCTTCTTCGTCATCATCACATACCTCATAAAAGCTTTACCGTCCACAGACTGTGAAATTATTTTGCATATTGCTTGCTATTCTTAATTCATGCTTATGTTGTTACTGTCTACATTGTACAATCAGAGAATTTAAAAGAGATACAGATCGTGGATCTAAGTAATTTGGTTGCGTTATGTCAAACTCAGACTTACATTGAATTGACATATTCCGACCAAATGAGGTAGGTCTGTCAAGTGGCTCTCTTCCTATTTCCCCCATTATACATATATCAGATGTTTTAGGATAAGCTATCAGCTGTGGACATTTCAATTTGGAGCACGCTGTACCCCCTGTGTTTTAATAAGGACCACAAACAAACATACCTGGTGGAAACTAAGAACATTAACAGATGGGCTGAGGAGTTGTCTTCAGCTAAAGCCGTGCAGGTATATTGATTGCATTGAAATCAATTTGAAATGAACCCATTTTGGTATAAGCCCCTTTTTACATGCACACGGTCGCCGCAGGTTCGTCGTGCCGCTTATAGTAGTAATGTGTGCGAATACAGAGCTTTCACATGGTGCAGCGACTGACCGGCGACTGTGTCGCCTGTTACTATAGACTAGTAAGACTGAATTGCCTAACATAAGTTGATGGGATAAATTAATGCCATTGGATTTCTTTCTGCCCACGAATATTTTAATTGTTATATTGTGTTCAGGAAGCAGTGAAGCAGTGGGGAGGTACAGCAGAGGGGCCATTTGGAGCACAGTCTGCTCTGGGAATACCTCAGATGTCCAACATTGTGTCCCCAGTAGGGTAAGATATTATTTTTTTGCTTACAAAATCATAGAAGTAATGATTGTGGTGATTAAAGTTAAGGTAACAGTTCTTGTTTGGTATCTTTGTTTTGCATGTTACACAAATTAAAAAAAGTTATGTTAAGACATTTAATTAGCACAAATAAAAAACACACCAAAATCACCGACAGCCGCCGACACATGTCGGCGACACATCAGCGGCTGTCGTGCCTGTCGCTATACGTTTTGCGTTCGCTAATAAAAAAGTGTATCGAAGAGTAATCGTCAAAACTATATCTTTTCTAGCTCCCCTGATGAATCTCAAGTGGCTGGTCCCACGGCTGAGGAGATCGAGACCGCCAAAGACAACTGGCTGCAGGGCATGCAGCGATTACAGGAACCACTCAAGCAAGAGAAAGTCGTGTAAGTGTAGTCCGTTTTCGCGATAGTGCTTGTTTTTATTCATTAGATCATATTTTTCTTTGCTGACAGTATGAGATAAGATAAATTCTTTAACCTTGGTGCGAATAAATTCGAAATTTTAAAGTGACAGAAAACGAATACTGGATAGGCTCGTAGCCAATAAAAAAATAGGTAATTTATTCTAATGTAAAATAAATAAATTTCATTTCAGACTACCATTAAAGGGTCGCAAGAACGTGCTAATAACATCAGCGTTGCCGTACGTCAACAACATCCCGCACCTCGGTAACATCATCGGCTGCGTACTCTCCGCAGACATATTTGCCAGGTATCTATCATTACTAGAGGCCGTATTCGCTCGTAAATATTTCCCAATTCAGTCACAGACTACAATTTGACATAAAGGTCTCGTTACCAGGCCATTAACTTTTATTTAAAAAAAATCAAACTTCAACAATAGACAGGACGGTATTTCGTGTATGATCGTGTCACGTCAAAATATTTTAGTGTGCGTACCGAATTATTTATTAAAAATATCCAAGATTAAAGCATATTTTAAAATATAATTAGTATTCCCCTCTCCTCCTCCTTCATATCAACTATGACTGCAAGAAATTTCATGCTTTTACATCTACGCGTTTTTACTTGAAAGAAGGGGGTACAAAGTTTTCCGGTCCGGTGTAAATAAATAGATTCAAAGCATCTCTGTGCCTAATTTTATCATAAGTTAAAGAAAAACGTCTTCAAACATGTTATTTATCACAAGTTGATGCCCGCAGCTCCGTTATCCAAAAATTTATCGCGCTGGAACCGTACATTGTTACCCGCCTCCACCCGGGTATGAACCTGCACCCTCTCGCTTGCGAACCACTTACCCACGGACACTCTAATACAGTTTTCCCATATAATATTAGCACGGAAGAGTTATTAGGCATAATATTTACATACCCATGCTGTTCTATATCTATCCTAATATTATAAAGAGGAAACCTTTGTATTTTAAAATTTCTTTTACCATTAATTAGAGGAATTCTTCCGAATTCGTATAGGCTATATTTTATCTCGGAAAATAGATAGGATTTTTGGTGGTAGTGAAAATTGTCGTGTAAGTCACCGAAAAAAACTGCCGTGCGTTAACGATTCTCGCTATATATAAAAAGTCTGCGATAGTATAAACTAAACATTTGAATTTGTCCATTATAACAAATTTTTCATATAAAAAAAGTAATTACAATTATTAGCCTATGTTTATTGATCATATTATCGTCAAATACTAATCCTTATCCAAATAAACTACAACACGACAATCCATTCAAAAGATATTACGAATTTAAAATCGTAAAACGTATTTGCACAAGAATAAAAGTACGAAACAAAGAAATGTAACACGAATTAAAAACCTATAAAAACATAACATACATACAAAACATTTTTTTTTTCAGAGAGCTTAAAAAATAAGTGTCCACCCGTGTGAAGCCGAGGCGGGTCGCTAGTCATTATATAGGGTATATAACGACTAGCGACCCGCCCCTTTAGCTTCGGAAAAACATCATGCTCCTAAAGGAGTCTTACAAATATATTCATATTTGTTCGTGATTTTGAGAGAGAAAGTAGTGATATGGTTGGTTATGGTTGATTGGTAGAGAAAGCCCTATGGCATTAAGTCCGCCATTGTACACTGTGCAGAAAGTGTAAAATAAAAATAAAATAAAATAAATAAGAGTTGATGTGTTGCAGGTACTGTCGGCTGTGTGACTACAACACTATGTACATCTGCGGCACTGACGAGTACGGCACCGCTACAGAGACTAAAGTGAGTATCTGCTCCGTGGTCACTACCTGAGTGGGTTCAGATTCGATTTTTGATCATTGCACTGCCTGCCCTCCTCTGTTAATTATTTTATTGTGCCTCGATTTTTTTTATGTATACATTTTTTTTTAATTGTCATTTATGAACATTATGTTATGGTATGGCGTGGAATGGTATAGTTTTTACGTATAATTGTTAGGTCTGTATAACATTGTTAGTCATAAGAATTCCTGCATTTTTTTTTACTTTTCTTTGTGTGTAGTGTAATGACCGAAAAAAACATCTGAATAAATGTTTTATGATTATTATTATTATCGCTGTTATCGAGCACACAAGTTGATTGCCCGACCTACTAATTTGGTCGCGTTATGTCAAACGCAGCTGACTATAATAGGGATAAATAAGACACATAAAATTAAACATTGCATATGTGTCTTAACGGACGTTGTTCATAGAGTCCACATCCTGAGGATGTGTGTTGTGTCGGTGTTGGGGCGAAAGCGTCGTCGAGGTTCTTAACCCGCATTTTTACTTGCAGGTTGAGGTTCATTTCGCGGAATATTGCTAAAAATCTTAATTTACTTAACTTAAATTCGTGTCTTTATTAAGGTATGTGTATTTGTGGTCAGGCGCTGGAAGAGGGCGTGTCTCCGCGCGAGATCTGCGACAAGTACTTCGCTATACACAACGCCGTCTACCGCTGGTTCGACATCGGCTTCGACTACTTCGGCCGCACCAGCACCAAGGAGCAGACAGAGTATGTATCCGTGTTTCAGAATAAACCCGTAACCATAGACTAATTAGGCATGAGCGGATCCAGATTTTGCGCCAGGGGGTCTCGTACTCGTGTTCAAATCACAAAAAGTTATAAACTAATATGGAAGCGCCGTGCTTTGGCACGAATGGGCCGGCTCGACCGCAGAGATACCACTGCTTCACAGGTAACTGGCGTGAAACGGCGTTGTGCTGTGTTTCGTTCTGTGAGTGAGTTTACCGGTGGCCCAACTTCCCTAATCCCCCCTTTCCTATTCCCATTCTCTATTCTCTCATAAAGGCCGGGCAACGCCCTTGTGAGTCTTCGGATGTCGCGAGTGTCCATGGGCGACGGCAGTTGCTTTCCATCAGGTAACCCTTCTGCTCGCTTGCCCTCTAAATATCATAATAAAAATAAAAGATGCCATTTTTATAGGGTAGTGATTAGTGATCCACCTAGTTTCTGAATATCTGGATCCCATCCAGGGGGCTATGACCGCCATGACCCCCTATCCCTCCCATCCCTAGATCCGCCCTTGTAGAGTCAGGTCATCTTCAAAAAACGGACCTCGTATGATTTGCGCTGCCACACGCACATAAAAGCAGATCTAAGCTATTGTTTTGTCAGGGTGTTAGTCAAGGGCCGAGGCTTACAACTCTATCTGCGTTCTGCGTGGTCAAAGTATCAGGTTGGAGGGAGTGCCACCGCGCGAGATCTGTGACAAGTACTTTCCGATACCAGGCTACTCGCGAGTGTAGGACGTAGATACCGTACTGCACGTTCCCCTCGAGAGGGGCAAATAAGTAGGGCCCCACGTGCGAGCGGTGACGCAAGCGCGAGAGTCGTTCGTTGTGTTGCGATTTGTGCGAATGAATGGTATGATGAATGATGAATGGTATATGCAAGAATCTTTATTTGTCTAAATGGCTTTTTGGAGTGGGTTTGGGTGGCACTAATATGTATCACGTTTAACAACACATCAATCTTTTTCACAGAATTATTTATCACTTGAAACATAACTGTCACTTAAAAATTTGGGTATTTTTTGTAGAATAGCACAGAAGCTGTTCCTGAAGCTGCAGGACAACTGCTTCATCAGCACGCAGACAGTCGACCAGCTATATTGCGACAAGTGCGAGAGGTTCCTCGCTGACAGGTGGGACATAATGTTAATTTTTTAATTAATTATATTCATACATATTTAGTCGGCTCCTCCTTTTATAATTAACCTGGTCAATTCCTTCTGACATGTAGCTTCAATATCTTTTTTGTGATATCTTCTAAGTTCTAAGATTCTTGAAACTTCTTAATGGTGTGAGGCTCGTTGTAAGCGAGCACTGACATAACAAAATTATTGAGTGTTCCTTTTCTAAAATAGCTTCAGTGATTAGACGCTACATATTAATTGTATAATCACTATTCTTCGCTTTGGATTTGTAGAAGTTTCACTAAGTTTTTCCCTCATGTTTTTAATCGACTTCGAAAAACTTACTCTGGATTCGACCCCATATAAATGATTTTTTCTCACCTGCAGGTTCGTAGAAGGCATCTGTCCGCACCCCGGCTGTTTGTACGACAACGCTCGCGGCGACCAGTGCGACCGCTGCGGGAAACTCATCAACGCTATAGAGCTGGGCAGCCCGCGGTGCAAGGTCTGCGGCGCCGGCCCGGGCGTGCGACCCAGCAGCCAGCTGTTCCTTGAGCTGGGACAGGTAAGAGAACGATAGTGAAATACAACAAGCCAATGCATATTAATTAATAACTATACATAGCGTGTATGTTCAGTGTCATAGCGAACGAATTACATGCGTGTTTTATTGCGCACGCATAGCGTGTTTATATGTCAAAGCAAACTCATCTTGTGCCTATACGTCGTTCGAATGCATTAAATGAGCAAGGTTTAGTTTCAACTCATCGTGTGTTTACGTCATTGCAACGAATTGCATGTGTTAGTACCATCGAAGAAATTAAAACAGAGTCATTTGTAGAATCTACGTCATTTGGTCGGTCGGTTGAGTCATGATCTGTCGGCTGGATTTCAAATATCAAAGTTACTTAGAGCCCCAACCTGGCTACAAGAAAAGAGAGCCAGTTGACAGACCTACGTCATTTCGTCGGAATATTCCATATAGTCAATTCCATGTAGGCCGCGATCTGTCGGCTGGGTTTGACATAACGTGACTAACTTACTAAGATCAGCTATCTGGCCCGGTTTCAACTTCCCCCTGTGTGCGTTTAAAAGCGTTTTCGTCTAGTTTCTAACATCAATAACCGTTCTCAGCTGGAGCCAGCAGTCCGTACATGGATCAGTAAGTCGGAAGCGGGCTGGTCTGGGCCGGCGAGGGCGGTGGCGCGGGGCTGGCTGCGCGAGCCGCTGCGTGCGCGCGCCATCACGAGGGACCTCAAATGGGGCGTGCCCGTACCCGTACCGGAGTATAGTAATAAGGTGAGGGGGCGTCATTTTGATTTTATCCGGGTACAGAATTGTTCCACAGTGGTGTGACATCAAATGATGCGTTTTATGTCTTTGATATGGTATCCACAACCATTTTGACAAATTCTATATACTTCAGCTGTGAAATAGCTTGTGCAACTGACCATATAGCCTAATAATTTAATTATTATTATATAAAAAGCCTTAATAGGACATAAAAATTCCTCCTTTTTAAAACCTTCTCCTTTTTTGGAGGTTAGTTAATTTACTACTGCCGTTGTAGGTTTTAAGTAATTTTAGCTATTTAAACTGAGAGAAAATAACCATTGACTATGACGCCTTAAGTATATTTTTTTTAGACACAGTTACATACCACAGAACAACAATATACAATGAAAAGTCATTGAGTCCTGGGCTAAATCGTCCTTGAATAGTTTTAGACTGCAATAAAATAATATTTAGTCTTTAAGTAAGTGGTGCATTGAATAGTTGTTATATACCTGTAAATGTATTTAGGTGTTCTACGTGTGGTTCGACGCGCCGATCGGCTACCTCAGCATCACGGAGTGCGCTACAAGAGACCATCTCAAGTGGTGGAAACCCGATAAAGAATATGACGTAAGTCTCAGACCAATATCGTATCAATATCATATGTATGTAGCTAGCGATAGTTATCATTTTTCATAAATAGTCTTCCGATTTCAGTAAAATAAATAATGTCAAAACTGTTAAGAAATCAAACCATGTTAATTCGTATATTGCAGAAATTGTTATTAAAATTGACATTTTTAATTTAAGGTGCAGCTATACCAGTTCATGGCGAAGGACAACGTACCATTCCACGCCATCATGTTCCCCGCCACCATGCTCGGCATCAACGACGGTTATACACTCGTCAGACACATATACGCCACAGGTATACGCTCATCAAACACATATACACTTGAGGTGTACGCTCATCAAACATATATTCCACACGTATCCGCTCATCAAACGCGTATACGCTAAGGTATACGCTCGTGAAACACATATGCCATAGATATATGCTTATTAAACGTCATAGGTATACGCTCATGTTATTTTATCATGTTTGTGGTGTTCGCATTTCTTTAATTATTTACACTACTGGTTTAATTAACCTAATAGGACATTTTGATATTTCCAATGAAGCGTCAGGGCTGCTAACTTTTTTCTTAAAGAGGGGAATCTCGCCACATTATTGCATTAAAATTACTACTAAAAAAATCATGACAGTCAAGATTTTTTAGTAGCAGTACATGGATGATTTCCCTGAGAAATCTTGGTTCCTGCAGCGATGAAAAATGAGAGTGTTTCCACCAGTATCTAAAATTAATGAAAGATAGGTATCAAGATCGCTAGAATAAGCATATGATGGCGGGATTTCTGCTGGAGTAATAATAATAATAATAAAACTGCATACAGTATTATTGGCACCAAAACCACTGTACACATATGCCATAAGTAAGTTATTAGTAATGGTTATACATTAACAGTACATATATTTTCAATCTTGCAGAGTACCTCAACTACGAAGACGGCAAGTTCTCAAAGTCGAGAGGTGTCGGTGTGTTCGGAAACGACGCACAGGTACATCTTTACAGCTAATTTTAATTGCAATGAGTTATTTGTAAATTTATACGTGTTCTGTAGCGTTTTTTGTCGCATGCGCTGTGAAGTTTTATGTATGAATTTATACTGCGCAGACTCTTACTCTTATGGTCTGCGCTGTATAAAATATCACAGCGCATGCGTCAAAAACGCTACCGAACACAGCCTTTTTTTTGTGAGACTCGAATGTAGGTCTTACTTCGATACAGTTCTTTAATTAAAAATTAACATTGAAAATCGAAGACTTTAGCTTTTGTCTTGTCTTGTCATGATCAATCTACTGAAAGTTTTTTTTTTCAAATATGCCATGATAATTGAAAAAATGTGCCAAATATGCCATGAAAAAAAAGAAGCCATATTGGATGAGTCTATCATCATCATCATCATCATAGTTTATAGGCTACGTCCATGGGCTACTTTTTGTTTCGAACACAAAAGTCATCGGAACCTTGAATTCGATGAGGCCATTTCCAGGACACCGGTATACCGTCGGACGTGTGGAGGTTCTACCTGGCGAGCGTCAGGCCCGAGGGTGCCGACTCCAGTTTCAGCTGGGTGGAGCTCGGCACACGGTGAGTTGAATGTCGCTTCTAAAATTATATACGAAATATATAATTCCAAACTAACTTTTGAAAGAACTTATAAAAACTTATAGAAAACATAGTTGCATAAAGCTTCCATTCTACAACATTCAAGGAATTGCTCATTTTTTTCCTAATATTTTTCATATCTTGTTACATATTTATTTACTCATTAAAACCTTATTTTTTTTATTTAAAATAATTTTCAAAATATATTTTTTTTTAATTTAAAATAATTTTCTAGGTGCAGAATGCACCATTTATGCAATTACCGGTGTTTTTTATTGTTACTTCTAACTATACTGTTAATTGTATCTTCTTTTATAATTAACTTAATATTTGACGACCTCTGTGGTTCAGTTGGTGAGCTGTGCGTTCTTAGCTTAAGCCAAAGGTCGCGGGTTCGAATCCCGCCGACGGAGCAATTTTTTCAATGTTCCTGGGTCTTGGATATGTATTAAATATGTGTATCACATAATAAAAATCATAAATATGTGTATAGTATAAAAGTATTAAATATATTTCCGTTGTCTGGTACCTGTAACACAAGT
>JAOTAV010093344.1:0-11277 GCA_026546445.1 Cyclargus thomasi | reverse complement strand
ATTACGTTTTAAGAGAAAGAGATGGGTAGAAAACTTACATCGCTAATATCTTACTTATTTCTCAACAGAATTCATAGTTTTTTTGTGATTCTGTATATCTTTAGGCCCACTATCATAATAATTTGCATTCAATAAATTTTGTATTACACGCATATTCCCTATTGTCCCCATGGCCTATACTCGTACTCGTGAAAATACTTCCTATGAGACTATTAGGACTATCATGATACAATATTTTATTCGCTCTGTGGGCTCGTGTTGGTATAACACAGATATGTGCGATCGAGACTCAGGACGTCACGACGAGGTCGTGGAGAACGAAGCGGTCGTGTGAGACACTCGGCCGGGTAAGTGGGTTAACGACTACGTTACCGATCACCGGACGGCTCCAACAGCTGATGTGCGCCCGACGACCGACGCCCGTGCCGTCTAATATATACGTACCGTCGCAGACTGCCGCGGCCGGCCGACAGTCGTCCGAGAACGAGGCGTCCTCGTCGCCGGCCAATCTCGCCGATTCGTAGAAGGACTAGGGAGCCCCGTAGACTTATTTATTAATTTCGTTCCCGGCGTTCAATTCGTTCTCATTTCAACAAAACAAAAGCAAAAAACGTTCCCGGAGATGTTTTAATAATAGAAAGGCGTATTGTTAAACGAATTTACTGGCACTAGGTTTAATTAAACGGCGGGTCCCGGTGGGCGCGCGGGCGGGGCGGGGCGGGGGACAGGGGGGGCGCCAATTGAAACTTTACACTTGGCCGCTGTTTTGTTTCGTTTTTTGTCGGATCGCCATTAGAGATGCGTTTGACGGGAATCGAGCACGAATGACTTTTTTCGGGTCGTCGGGCCCGCGCGGGGTGACGCGGGAGTGCGGGACGTTCGGGCGGGTGACAGCCCGACGGGCCGCTCAGGCTTTGTAATTTCATATTATTTGACAGACTCTGCGATAAAATCCCGGTTCGTCTTGTCACGTTCATTTCATTTAAAACGAAACGTAAAAACCATCTCGTGATTCCGACCGACTGAGCGAGTCGATTGTTATTTGTGCACTCTACCGTAATTTTCACAAAAATGGAATTTCAGCTGATATAATACGTTCGCATCGTCTAGCTGAAGTGTAGCTCCAACACTCGACGATTAGCACAAAGCGTGTGTGCTCAGCCCCCGCACTCGGCCCTGTGCGGCCCCGCGCGGCCCTGCCTAGCCCTGCGCGGCTCTCGACTGCAGTAAACAGAACGAGTAAATACGGGATGTATAGCTAATTACATTAGCGATTGCCTTCGCTACACTCACTCGAGTCTAATGTCAATAGCACGATCGAGACACTCGAAGATAATATGATTATTGTAGCTCTCGATTATCTGGGTAAATATACTATCCGAAATATAGAAACATATTAGAGACCGTCCGCAACGTGGATTTAAAAAAATAATTACAATTTTGACTTTTGTACAATTAAATCTGTTACAAAAGTAACGGAAAAATTCGCTTGAATAAAATTAACATTGCGGAAAGTGTCCTAACATGAATCAAAGTAACTTTTCTTTTGAAGTTTCATAAAACAACTAGTCTTCGGCCTCTCTGTAAAAAAATTGCTGCATGTCTGAATTCAGATCATTCGGCTTGTTATGTGATATTAAATAATTTAAACCTAATCACGCCTTCATCGCCCGTTTAGTTCTACACTTTTTCAAGGCCTTTAAATAGAGAATGCATCGCCGCTTGCAGGAGTTTTTCTTTTTTTATGATATTTAGGGGGGCAGAAAGCAGACGAGTTACCTGATGGAAAGCAACTAGCGTCGCCCATGGACACTCGCGACATCCGAAGAGTCGCAAGGGCGTTGCCGGCCTCTATGAGGAAACGGGAATAGAGATAAGGGATTAGGGAAGTTGGGCCACCCGTAAACTCACTCACCGAACGAAACACAGCACAACGCCGTTTCACGATAGTTTTCTGTGAAGCCGTGGTATCACTCCGGTCGAGCCGGTCCATTCGTGAAAATTTTCGACTAATTGTCTCACTTCCTAAGCTCTGGTACACTGCCTTAAAACATAATGATCACCCTATGAATACAGAATGGTTTAACTATGAGCTTTTTATTTTTATTTTTTTTAATAATCTTTATTTCTAATTGTTGCGAATATCATGCGATGCCGATGTCGGTTTATACGTGGTAAGTTTGTCCGACATGGCCAAACTGTTTGTTCGGTACCCGTGAGCTAATCACACGCAAACTGACGGCTCGTGCTGGGACAATGTTTGCCTGACACCTGATTTAACGCCAACTTGTCTGATATATCTGGTTTACACGTATTAAGTAGTTAAATTTTAACTTAACTTTAAGTTATTAACTGCATGTAAACATAAAATTTAGTAGCAAGTGGCAAGTTAAGTCACTTAAAATGAATTAAAATTTAGTTAACTACTTATCTACTTAATACGTGTAAACCAGACAATAGCGAAGGATTATGTTAACTGAAAGCTTTTTTGTTTATTTGAGTGTTAATAGGATTTACATAAAAATTAACTGAGAGCTTTTAGTGCGATTCCAAATTCCAATGTTTTCCGTATTTGAAAATAGATAATGCTGATAGAAGACAGACTTTGAACTAAACAATAAACGCCAGTGATATTGTAATATCAAAGTGCTCCGCCGTCAGACGTCTTATGTTGCAGCCAGCAGGAGAAGCGAGCTGTACAAAGTGAGACGATATCCACGACAATGGCGGTCGAGACACCGAGCGGCATTCTTCGTGGCGGGCACCTCACACCTGCTGCAAACATTATCTCCTCGAGCTCCCCCCGACCCCGTCCCCTCCCCGGGCCCTCCTCGTCTCGGCCGCTCAGAAACACTTGCACTGTCTCCAGACAATAACCCATTGTCTTTTATGTGAACACTGGCGTTGTAAGTTACTCGCAAATAATAATTTATCGTCGAGTATAAACTGCTCTCAAACGCCTTAAGCGCCTCGTTTCTCGCTTCACTCGAGGCTATCTTCAGATTGCATCCAAACATGTTACACGATCGTTATGTTTTTCTCAATTTATGACCGAGACATGTTTCAGCTGCAAGTTATTTAAATAGGCAGCTGTTAAATAAAGCAGCAGAATATCCGTCGCTCCCGTCTCGAGTTTGTCGAGTTGACGGCAACAAACTACATTGAAACACGACTGCCGATAAAGGTCAAATTATATTCGCCGTAAACGCGGCTTTAAATGTTTAACCAGTTTTCGGAGGTCGTATACGTGATAGCCCGACGCCTTTCAAGTCGGAGAACAAAGGCGCTCGTAGCTGGGTAGCCAGAGGCTAGGGCCGTCGACTGTCCCCTGCGTAAAATAATGGGACAAGTTTGAGCGCAGCTGGTCGGCGGTGGCGCGACTTCTTCGACTAAGTTCGCTGCTCGGCGCCCGCCCTCCGTCGCCAGCACCGTGTACCGTACACAAATACATAAATTAAACTTTGAACATCTGGTAAAATGTTTAATTTAACTTTGTGTCACAATTTTTTTATAAATGCATATTTACATGAAACCTACAATAGCGGCCAACAATCGGCTTGAAGCAAGCTTATGTATTTAATGAAAAGAAAAATAATCGCTTCTCCAATGGCCAGGTAATAGCCAACCTTGAGCTTTAATTTTATGATACAGTGTATAACAACGTCCGTTTTTCAATGAATTAAAAGTATTGCAAAGACTATACGAATATTCCATTACAAGACGTGACAGATGGTTTCGCTCGTTCGCCAGCGTCAGACCTCCTCGTCCTCATCATCTTCATCTGAGTCGGACTCGTACAGAGGGGGGAGGGGCAGGCGGTTGCGACTATGCGAGGACTTCCAGTGGTCGCAGCTGAGCCGCACGTCCACAAGCGCCATCTCCGGGCACGTCGGACGCGAGATGACAGCGTCCGAGCTCCCGTATACGGGATGCATGAAGATGTTGATGGAGACGAAGCCAGAAGGATCCGTTACCTTTACTTCGATCCCTTTTGCCACCTCGTCACCGCACAAGTATGTCTGAAAATGGGGATATATTTTAGTATTTTACGATAGTTTTTATGACCGTAGACAGTTAAGCTAATATTATTACGTGTATGGTTAGATAGATTACGTGAATCTTCCTTATGCTTCTATATTTGACCAGGCTGCCCGTTTATTTACAAAAAGCCAAGACTCCCCACGAGTCTCGCTCGATCGTAGAGTGAGACCGACGATATTTTTTTATGATATTTAGACGGCAAGCGAGCAGACGGGTTACCTGTTGGAAAGAAACTGCCGTCGCCCATTTACATTCGTGACACCCGAGGGATAGGGGATTAGGAAATTTTGGGCCACTGGTAAACTCACAGAACAAAACACAATACGCGACAGTTTCACAACAGTTTCCTATGAGGCCGTGGTATCACTCCGGTCAAGCCAGCCCATTCGTGCCTAAGCATGGCTCTTCCACGGCAATGGGCATCCGAATTATGTACTTGAGATCGGAAAATGTTCACTCATTGGTACACGCCCCCACCCTCTCGAGTGCGAATCAAAGGTCTTACGCACTAGTCTACGGACGCAAGTAATTGAAAAGTGATCGAGGCCAAGTCAGCAAGAACCTACCTTGTTTAAAAATGCTGTACACTGTCCTTTGGGGATGTAGTAGAAGGGGCCATCGAACAGGACAAACGCCGGTCCCAGGGCTGAGAAACGAAAAGATAAATTTGACACGAGAGAATACGTTGGACAAAATATAGAGCCGCTAAAATCCTTATTTATAAAACTTTATTTGCTTTGACTTGGTTACGTGATAAACCCTGGTCTAACTTTATTCTAGACAGTCAACATTTCTATAGAGGCAACATTTGTCCAGTTGAATCGTCGACGGATTTTAACACGGCTCACTTTATACCAACCGGACAAAGGTCACCTTTGCCTAGAAGGCCTATTGGTGACATCTCAGCTAAATGTAACAGTCATTGATGAAGCTTAATTAAAAAAAAACTCACTTCTAGATGACAACGTTATATGATTAGCCGCCGACGCGAGTGCCACCAAGGACAGTGTCGTAAGGAGTTTGGCGAGCATGTTGGCGAGCTTGTGCGGCGACGTGTGACTGAACGCTCTGACGGTGCCCTCCCAACGATCTCGTTATATAGTAGAATCTTAATTGTTCATACTGAGTCAATTATTATTGGTCATGCAGCAATTAACAATGACCGTAGTCTATACGGATATGACACGCATTACGCAATCTAGGTATGCACCCTTATCTCCGCGTGGCGATTGTAACGTCAGATACTTGTATCGACGACAGACCGCTGGGATTTAGCAGGCGAGTTATACTACACGGCGGGAACAAACATCACGCAAAGGTGATGATGCAATGCATTTTCAATCTTACGCCATGAACTGAAGGTGCATTATAGATATTAATGTTGTAAATGGTCGGGTTTGATAAACCTTGATGTCAAACACGACCTTTATGCACTCCAAATTGCACGAGAAATTAGGATAAGGTTTTGCGTACAGGTGTCGCACAGTTTGGGGCTGAGATTAAATCAAAATTCATCTAGACGGGATCATTATATAGAAATATAGACACTTACTGACGAGCTTACATTATAACGACCAGGAATTATGGATCGTCACACGTGTGGGCGGACAGGTTATGCCGGCTCCAGAGATTAGTGCCGGGTAGCACCTAGCATCCGACTGCATAGGCACATGCATCGGATCGGCCAGTAGCTTATGTGTATGAGGAAAACAGTATTTTTCTCCGGCCTTACATTCGGAGTTTTGAAAATCTCCCCCCCCCCCCTTAAACGGAAAATAATATACAGTTAATAAAGACAAGAAACAAATATTCCTCCTTAGGAGTTATAGTGTTATATTGTATTGTTTTAAAAAATTCGTCCATCTTAACTGGTTAGTTTTGTAGTTTATACAGTTTTATACAAAAAATTAATGTCCACGGTACATTATTTTTCTAATTAACTATAAGCTTAAGGAAAAAGTCCTCGCTAGTAGTAAAAGAATGAAGATCATTCTATAGCATATAGTTTTTTGGCTAATGTGGTTAACGTTTTGACTTACTTATAAGAGGTTAAACTTTCCCCTCTAGCCCATGGATAAGCCTTAATCTACGTTTGCTACGTTCATCGTCTCACTCTTAAATTGTTTACGGCTTACAAGATTGTCATTGTAATAATAATATTAGTTTTAAGTGAAAAATGCGCCCTTTGAACTGTTATACGGGGCCTCCAAATTCGCTTTTTAAAAAAAGATTTTATTTGAACACAGTTTATTGTAATTAGAAATAGAATATACACTTGAACTTAACAATGATATAGAAACAACGATATAGAAACAATGATATAGAAATGGAGAGATTCCTCCAGCGAAACGGTACGAGTCAGATTGAGACTGAGAGCGAGACTGAGGGTCCATCCGCTGGGGACCTAATATAGTATAGTAATATTGCTGACGGGACTTAAGGTGCCGTCAGCCAGACCGCTAACATTGTAAGGGTGTAACAGAACGCACCAAATTGAATTATGAGATTTCGAGAAAACGATACTTCTATATTTTTCTGTCGTAATCAAATAATGTTTCGTTCGAAGATAAATATTTGTTGTATTTTTTTAAAGCTTTCACGTAGAAAGATATCCAACTATGTCTTTAGTCACGTGTTATCTCTCTCTTATATTGCGTTATCTGTGGTAGCGGTATATGGTTATAGTATCTCTTATAATATACCACTCTTGCGTAATCAGGATAGGTACTTTATGAAGTAGACAGATTTATGTATAGATCAGGGAAATTGAAACAGACCCAGATTGCGGATCTAAGTAAGTTGATCGCGCTATGTCAAACCCAGCCAACACATCAGAGCTTGGAATTGACAAATTCCGACCAATGTTTCAATTTCCTTCATGGTACCTACAGAGGTACATACATAAAAGCGTGACGTATACCGTAATATTAAAAAACTTATATAACCTATAAGTGCTAGGTGTTTCGATTTTTACATACAAGTTCATTTTAGAATGTAAGTACTCACCGAGACGAGATTTTGTGAAATTCAACCACTCTTGGTTTTTTAGCACTTACTGATTTTGTCGTGGAGCACTTTTTTGATTCCCGACGTTTTAACTGCTTTCCAGCAGCCGTTTCCAAAATTTGATGAATCTTCGGGTAGTTAAAGAACTTCAACAAATTGGATGCCTGTCACCTTAGTCCACCCGTAACTACGGCCGCTGGAAAACAGCTGAAATGTCGGGAATCAAAAAAGTGCTCCGCGACAAAATCCATAATTGTTAAAAAACCATGAGTGATACTCGCGTAAACCTTAGAAATCATTAAATTCAACCACTGTTTTTTGGGGGTTGATTGTTTTTACAAAACATTCTAACCTCACAGATTCTGACTTCGCATGCGAGTTATTAACGAAGGTACACAGAATAACAGGATCTTGCGAAGATTTTTGGAGTCAAAAGTTTGTATGAAACTTCGTGTTAAGACCTTTTTATGTGTTGTTTAGTGCGGATTTTTTTTAAGTTACTTCAGCTAATAGTAAATTGATATGAGTGAATAAACTTTCATTTTCGTATGATGTTAGAGGCGTATACCAATGAGATAGCCGTCGGAGAGCTATGCTTCGGCACGAATGGGCCAACTCGATTGGAGTGATATCACGGCATAACAGAAAACTGGCGTTAAACAGCGTCGTTCAGTAAGTGAGTTTACTAACTTACCCATTACACTATTTCCATTCCCTATTGGCTCATGCACTTGTGACTGCTGTATGACACGAGTGTCCATGGGCGATGGCAGTTGATTTCCATCAGGTAACTCGTCTGCTCACTTGCCCCCTAAATATAATTTGTGGGATATGAACGTGGTGGCCAAAGGAAGATCTTCCGACCGAGAGAGGTGTTATACTCGGTTAGGCCGAAGCCCACGTGATAAATTTCAGCTGTTGTATATATACCGCCGTGTTAAGAAAATATATTCGATAGCGCGATGCAGGATTATTACGATTAATGTAAGTACCGCCACAAATTAAAAGAAAAAAAGACTCTTTTTTTAAATAGTCTTCTAGTTGAAAAATAAAACACAGAAAAGTTAAAATTAAACGAAAAGTGATTTATTCCATCGTAAGAGAATGAGAGTTCAGCGAGTAGAGTGTTAAACATTTTTCATCAGTTTTTCGGTGGTACCAGCTGCGAGCGTGGCGTTGATGCCGCAGGAGCAGCCTTCTCTTCTTCAGTACGACGGCGCTGGTACACGACTGTGGCTGCGAGAGAGCACCCTACGCAGGCAGCCCAGGCGCAGGTCCACGTTCCAGGGCAAAGAGCCACATGGCTTCACCCACACGGTCACGAAGTTTTCCTCCAGTACGATACGCACTTCTGGGAACGCGTAGTCGGCACTCTCCACGTTGCCATACGGGTTGACCGCCGACACCTCCGCCGACGCCACCTTCAGCCCCTCGCCGCACAGTTCCCGCTAAAATTTCAAGATAGCTTATTACGAGGGCTAGTTTTCCTATCTGCTACATATAAGCTACGGGAACGAATAAATAAATTGTTAAAGCTAGCCGAGCACGAGGCGACCCTACCTCGTGTAGAACCGTCCCGCATTGTCCGGCCGGTATCACGAAGGACGGGCCGCGGTGCATCACCACGCCTTCCACAACTGAAACGAATAAACGTTATGAATGCTTTGCGAGTATGTGGTCCTATTCCAATTTTAAATAAAATATATTAACTGACTTCTAGCTTCTACAGTCTTATACGCGGTGATTCCGTCGATGATACTAAATGGGGTGGTTTCGTCATCGTCATCTTGTGCGATTCGGCTTCCGTCAATAGCGCGCGCCGCCGGCAGCGTCGCGAGGGCCAACAGGCACAGCGTGAGGAGTTTGGCGAGCATGTCGGCGAGCGTGTTGGCGAGCGTGTCGTACGGGCCGGGCGCGAGCACTGACGTCGCAGCGGCCGCGCCTGCCATAAGTACGAGTCTTCGGCCCGCGACTAATGCTGTTTCGTACCCAATTACTGAACAATGGCGTTCAATTCTTGCTGCATTTTTTTAATTACCCCTTACTAATTTCTGAACAAGATAAAGAATAGGAGATATATAATTACGTTTTGATAATCCAAATGTGGCTGAACACAAAGCAACTGAATGAGCAAACGGGAGAACCTGAAAATAAATACGTAGAATTTCATATTTCGGGTTACATTTCAAGTGAATCTGATGACAACATAATATCTTGCAATATGTATAAAAGGGGAAATTGAAAAAAAGTCAGTAGTAAAGTTTTATAGTAAGCTTTAGCACACAAACGTTCTTTTACGACTTTTTAAAACTTGTTTATAGAAAGATTTTGAACTTTTTCTGGGATTTTATTGTAAATGGAATTTAACTGAGATTTTATCGCTTACATTGACCATTGAAAGATTTACTTACTTTACCGAGTCTGATCATTGGTAAATCTAAGTTGTGCCTATTTCTAGTATTTTTACAGTGAATATAATTTTTAGATTTAAATTTACTTATATATTTTTAACATGCATTACATTATCAAAAATGTATTGAGAAGCAACAGTTAAAATACCTATCTCTTAAAATTTATCTCTGAGAAAATCAAAAGGTTTTATTTTGTAAATAGAACGTATAGCTCGTTTCTGCAGCACAAATATTGTATTACATCAATACGGCAGCGATTCTCCATAAAAGGATTCCATATGCCATTTTACTATGAAAATAACTAATATCTACTAATTGTGCCGTGTCCTTGTCAGAAAATTATCTAATCTTTCTGACTGGATATGCTGCAGAACTAAGCCTACTTGCAAGATTAGCAATATGAGGACCCCACTATAATTTACAATCTAGTGTAATACCTGAGAACACAGTGGTGTCTATCAAATTCATCTTCTCATCATTTATTAGTATATTGGTTTGAGCTTGCCTAACATTGGACAAAGTCAATTTTATACATTTAGATTTACTATTGTTCAAAAGTAAGTTATTAACATTTGCACTGTTTACCTCGTCAAAATTCGACTGTTGTCACTTCACTTTAAAAATAAGTAAAGTATCATCAGCAAAACGTACTATCTCATCATCATTGTCCTTAACTAATTAAGGTAAGTCGTTTATAGAGATGAGAAAAAGAAATGGTCCTTAAAGGTATCCCTGTGGGACACCTAATTCAATTTAGCTCCATTAGACCTTTTGCCATTAATTTCAACCCTTTGAGTCCTATTTTTGAGGTAGGATGTCAAAAGGTTGAGTGCTGAGTCCCTTATGCCGTTTTGCTATTAGCATTTGACTTCATTACAGTCAAAAGCTTTGGATAGGTCACAAAAGACACCTAAGGCATCCTGAGATTCTTCCCAAGCTTAAAATATATTACAAAGTATAACCAGCATGCAGCATATATACCAGCATGTGTTGTAGAACGACCTTTAGTAAAACCTAATTGACTATCGTGTAATAAAT
Source organism: Cyclargus thomasi (assembly GCA_026546445.1). NCBI lineage: Eukaryota > Metazoa > Arthropoda > Insecta > Lepidoptera > Lycaenidae > Cyclargus > Cyclargus thomasi. The sequence goes on along the minus strand of JAOTAV010093344.1, from coordinate 781 downwards.
TATTAAAATTAAAATGTTCAAGCAACTGCATGTAAACACAAAATTTAGCAGCAAGTTAAATAGTTTACAATTTATTTAACTATTTATCTACCTAATACGTGTAAACCAGACATAAGAGACGTCATCACTTACTACTCACAGGATATCAACACTGACTTAAGGCACTTGGACCAAAGTATGTATGACGTAACACTGATGTGCCCCGCGGTGTTACCCGCAGTTCATAGAAAAAAGTACATACTTTTACAGGAAATCAGCTAGCTAAATGACAATTTTTCTTAAGAAGTATAAAATATACAAACTTTTGCATTTATAACATTAGCGTTTTATAACGTGAAGCGTGATGCGCGTGCCGTCGTTACAGGCAGAGTAAACCTGTTACAGGTAACACACCAATACCGTTATACTGATATTACTACGATGCATCTTCGTTAATTTGAACTTAAATACGTATTTAAAAATATTCGGATTTTGTTTATCTGTTAGCTCATTGTCGACAATAACTTTAAGACAAATATATACTAAGTTAAGAGTATAATTTTTATATTTTATTATGTATCTATTATATAATAAAACTATTATTAAGGAAACAAAAAATCCGACTGCTTAAAAAATGTAAAAAGGAAAAAAATATAAGAACCTATCATACTTAAATAAGTTTCACTTAACAATAGGGAATATGCATGGTTTTTTATTATTTAATAAAATAAATCTTACGTTACTGAAAAACGATGTAGTCCAATCAGTTTTTTGATAAAATTGAAAACAACAAAGTTACAAG
>JAOTAV010093333.1:0-11277 GCA_026546445.1 Cyclargus thomasi | reverse complement strand
AGGGGATCTGAGAATGGTTTAGATTCACAAAATAGCTCGGCAGGACAACGTCTGCGGGGTCAACTAGTATATTATAATAGAAGATAAATAAAGATATGGAACCTCTAAAAGGAAAATAAAATAGGAAATGACTTAGATCTGTTGAGTTCTGTTAATTGTGCGTGCACCATTACCATCCAGTTTTCGTTACTTGGACGTCAAGTCGTACCACCTACCCTTTGTCATTAGTTGTGGATCGATGGCCGATTTCTGTGCCGACCTGATAAAGTAAACGGCCTCATCATTAGGGACCGTCCATAAAGTACCTCACACATATTTCATGATTTTCAGACCCCTCCCCCTCCTTGTCACAGGTAGACACATTTCTAAGACAAATTGTAAAACACCCCAACATTTCAAATTTCACATTACAAAACTAAGGATCCCACTTCCTCCTGTCACACCATGTCATACTTTGTCTAACCCCCCTTTAGGTGTGATATACTTTATGGGTGATCCCTTATGACCTGTCTGTAATGTTGAAGCCGTTTACTTCCGGTATACACAATGCTTAAAGGATAAGTGATTATGCTTTAGGCCGTGTATGGACAAACGACATGACGGTCGTGCTAGGGTGCTTGCCCGTACAAAGTCTTGTACTAGACCGCAGAGATCACTGTAAAGGTGGCAACGCTTACAGAGTTACATTTCATACTTGAAGACATAAGTTTGTTACCTACGGCTAAATACAATTTTCCATAAAATGTTGATAAATCTTGTAACTTATCTATTTCAGTATCTAGCTGGTGTCTAGCTTACACATATAACCCACATTATTTTGATTTCAAATAGTTTTTCCGGTCTTAAAGCATCCGTCTATTTTTAAATGCAAAAAAGCAAAGCAAAATATGTATGTTATTAAAATATTAGTTGTCTGCTTCTTCCACTTGTGTGTAGCGGCGACAAGGTCAACTTTAGTTCTTTTGTGGTGAGAGTACCGACGTAACTGTTGAACTTTGAGGTGGAGGAATTCTGGCCAGTCGGATCGAACGTTCCGGCGAAGACTTCGCAGACATTTCGTGGCGAAGTGTATAATTTATATGCATGTTAGTTTTTAAGTCATATATTATATGGGCCTTTGTAGTCTAATTTAAATGGTAAAATAAAAAAAAATAAAAAAAATCGTATATATAACATAGAACAGACAAACATACTAATCTTCTTATTTTGTTACACCATGGGTCACACTAGGGGCAATGTCTTTACATGGTAATTTTGTTACACCCTGTATATTGGGGTCACACTAGGGGCAATGTTCCTACATGGTAATTTTTACGACCGTTATCTGTCGATCTGTAAGTGAATACAACATGAACCAAATTATAACAACCTTTGATGTTACTTTATACGTTACTAGCTTTTTCCCGCGGCTTCGCTAGCATTAAGAAGTATTTTCATACAAACTTTCAACCCCCTTTTCACCCTTTTGGGGTAAAATTTCAAAAAACTCTTGAACTCTTGAAAAGTTCAGAAATGACTTTTCAAGTCACCAACTCAAGAAATAACGCACTTTCGTAGAGAGTTTAATATAAACTTTTACCCCTTTTTCACCCCCTTGGGGACGGAATTTCAAAAAATGCTTAACACGTAATATTTGAAATCAATAACTCAGAAATTAAATTTCATGTCTATGAAATATACCTGTACTCTAATAAAAGTTAGCTGGCTTTTATTAGAGTACAGGTATATTTCATAGACATGAAATTTAATTTCTGAGCTATTGATTTGAAATCATGTGGTAGTATATCAAATTTCATAAAATCCGTTTAGTAGTTTCAGTAGTATTGAAGCAAACATCCAAACAAACAAACTATTAAAATTTTAATAGCATAATAGCAAAAACTGTTTACTCTAAACGCTATTAATAAGTTACAACTTACAGGTAACTCGTTTACATTATTCTCAATGTATACCACGAGGGATATCGAAACAGAGCCAGTTGACGAATCTACGTCACTTTGTCGGAATATGTCAGTTCCATATAAGTCGTCTGTCGGCTTATGGTCACGTTTGACCAAATTACTTTGACCCGCAATCTGGCTCTGTTTCAGCTTCGCGGTTGTACATACAACTATATACTTGGTACAGTATATTGTCGCGTACAGATACAATATATTTGCAAAGACCGTATTCAAATCGGATTAGTAGTTTTCGTGTTAAGGAAAAAGTTTGATACAAAGTCTTATCCCCTCTTTTGTCCCCTTAGACGGGTGCGGGAAAAATTTTTTATACACCAAATGCAAAATTGGAAGAAAACTAAAATATCTGCGAAAACCTCATTCAAATCAAATTATAAAGAAGTAGTTTTATAAAATTCTTACACCCTCTTTTGTCCCCTTTGAAGAGTAGGGGGAAAATTTTTATAAACCAAATGTTATGTTGGAAGAAGACAAATACATTTGCGAAAACCGCATTCAAATCGAATCAGTAGTTTTCATGTTAAAGAAGAGGTTTGATACGTCATCTTATCCCCTCTTTTGTTCCCTTAGAGGGGCGGGGGGAAAATTTTTGTACACCAATGTTATGTTAAAGACGAATACAACTGTGGAAACCGCATTCAAATGGAATCAGTAGATTTCGTGTTGAAGAAACAGTTTGAATCAAAATCTTACCCTTTTTTTGTCTCCTTAGAGGGAGGGGGAATTATACATCAGATTTTAAGTTGGAAGAAGACAAATAAATCTGCGAAAGCCCCATTTAAAACAAATCAGTAGTTTTCATACTAAAGAAGAAGTTTAATACGAACTCTAGAGACCCCTCTAGAGTTCGTATTAAACTTGACTTGGGGAAAAATTTTATACACCAGATGTTAAGTTGGAAGAAAACAAATAAACTGTGAAAACCGCATTCAAATCGGATCAGTATTTTTCGCGTGATGCTGAAACAAACATACAGACAGACGGACAGACAGACAAAAAAACTAACTACATTTTTGGCTTCTATATCGACGTAGAAAGACCCCCCGTTTATTATTTTTTGAATATCTTGTATAGATATCATACATATAATAAAACTGTAGAAATAGAAATGATAGTTATCATACGATTTTCTTTGACGAACGGAGTTAGTTCCTACCAAATCCATACTTTCAGAATAATATTTTCAATGGGCTGTTAGTATTTTTGTTTGTTTGTCCATCCTTCACTTTTGTCTTTTACGAAGCAAGCCATTGATTTGGTTTTTGACAGAAAATTTTGAATTAAAAGGATGGACATAGGCTACTTTTGGTCTCGCAAAAAATCATGCTCCCAAAATGTTAGTATTTTTACTCGTTTCTTAAATTCCACATGAGTGAAGCTGCCGGAAAAAGCTAGTTAATAAATAAAATAATTTGAAACGTCAACAGCAGTCTACAAATTGAGCCACAACGTGTTTCTAAACTTTTTGTAGAGCAAGTAGGGTACAAAAAGTTTAGTCGTTAGTTATGTGGATAGTCAACTACACTCGAGTAATATCTCTCATTACAATACAATGAGTAGCGAGAGCTAGTCGAGTAAAATTATATTATGGCGGCTGTACACGCTGGCGGAGAGCTCTCGGGTGTCGGGTTACCATATCTCAAGATTTGTCCAGAGATCTCAGGATTTTTGACCCTTTCTCAGGATTGCGGCCGGACTTAGTACATTTCAGAAAATGTCAGCATTTTTAGATTGATAACAAAATACAGTACAACAAACGGCCCAAAACGGAACGCCCAGATGCGGGTACGGGTCTGTCGATAACCAGGTAGACGCCTGCTGGTGGCTTCACATCTCCCGTGGATCACACAGGCCTTTAGTAGATAGAACTGTGACCACTTACTATCCTTTCGGCCGCAGCGAGTCTCACATACCCCGGTTGCCCCTCCCCAATGCTGCCGGGGTAGGCATAAGAGTATTTCCCGTCAAATAAATATTAATGATTGAAAAATATAAATAAAATTTATTGTTATAAGCCCTAGATTGTCGAATTGATTGATTGTCTAAAATTAAACATTGTGTTGTGTAAACAAAATTAAACGTTACCTCAATAAAGACGTTTTTTCGAGCTAAGTACATACTTTTAAAAGTTTTTAGATTGTAATTTGTATAGACGACAATAATATGACACTCTAATGATTTGTCAAAAATCTCAGGATTATTTGTTGGAAATCAGGACTATTCTTTGGAGTCTTCATTTCTGGATCTGGTAACCCTAGTCGGGCGAGAGTCTCGTGACGAGATTTTTGCCCAAGGCTGACAGACGAGAAGTGGCGCCCATTTACACTCTCGCACTCGGGCAGTCCCGCTGTCTCTCGGCGAGTGTGTACAGCCACCATTACAGAGTGGCGCTGACAGTGGCCGTATTTCAAGTTTTTCAAACTCTTGCGTTCAAACTTAACCCATTTCGGGCGTTTAAAATTCGCATAGGAATGAAAATAAATTAAAAATTTAACAAAAAAACCGCGATTGCTAAAAACTTGACTGTCAACGCACATCTTTCAGAACCGAACGAGCCACACGAGGCGAAGGAAACAAATTTCAGAATTCGATATATGAAATGTCACGGAACCTCGCACTTACCCGAGTCGAATCGTCTGATCCGTCCGATTCTTTCGGAATCAAAGTGAAAGGGGACTCGACTTCTATTCGTTCGGTTAAAGGTGCGCGTTCATTATTATAGGCCTAACACTTTTATGTCGGAAGCCCTTTCTATACAGAGCCAATATGATGCCACGATCTACCAGCGATAGAGCAATGGGTTATCGCAGAAATTTAAATTTTATAAAGCAAATATTTTAATTAATTATTATTAAATATTTTAAATAATAATTCATTGCTTGTTTAATAAATTACCATACCTAACTTCTCCTTTTTTTGATGCTAACTTTTGTCTGCGGCTTGGCTCGCGTAGAATTCGAAAATTGGTAAAGATACGATTTTTCAAAAATGTTTTACAAGATCAAAAGTAGCCTATGTTGCTCTCCATAATTTCAACTAACTCTGTGCCAACAATCAAGTCAATCGGTTACTTCGTTTAGGCGTGAAGGAAGGACAAACAAACACAATTTCCAATTTGTAATATTATAAATGGGATAATATACATAGAAAAGAACGCTCAAAGTTCACGCCATAATGCTTATCACATACATTTGCAAATACGTTGAAAAAAAAAACAGAAAAAAATAGCGTTAAGACTATAAAGAATGACCCAAATAACGCAGGACACAACAAACTCGTATAAAGCTCGTTTTTGTCCTGTCCGTTCTGTCCGGTAATCCGATCATGTCCTGTAGGTGATTAAAACGTAACTTTCCGAACACCCCGTAACTGTGTCCGGATTAAAAAGAAGTAAGCGTACAGCTTCGTGATGAGAGTATGTTGTAGATTGTAGTCTTGTGTTAAGGCGTGTACAAGGGCCAGCGGGGTAGGTTTAACCTTTAATAAGTATATTCGTTGAGCACACTACCCAAAAAAAATTATGGAAAGATTTTAACTCTTTAACTTCTGACGAGGAATTTTTCCCTGGGATCATAGTACATCAGAAAAAAAAAGTACCCTGGACATCGACTTTTAGGAGAAAAAAATTGGATAAACTACAACGATTTTTTATACAAAACTAGCTGTTGGCCACGACTCCGTCCGCGTGGTAACTTTTCTCTTGAAATATTTTCTGATTTTTTTTTAAATAAACCTCAAGGAGCCCGAAATGTTTCCAACGAATGCAAGACCATGGAAATCGGTTCGTGCGTTCTGGAGTTATATCATCAGCATGGAAAACCCGACTTCTTTTTATATAATAGGTATTAAAAGTAACATCACAATACCTAAGTAGGAATTCTCATTTCTTGTTTTTATTAATTTTATATTAATTATTTCCTGTTAGCGGGGAGGCGCATTTAGGAACCTTAATCTCTACCTTGTTGTAGTTACTAATACCAACACAACTAGTGGAGTTTGTTTTTTTTATGATATTTAGGGGGCAAACGAGCAGACGGCTTACGTTACAGTAACATCTGAAGAGTCGCAAGTGCGTTGCCGGCCTTTATGAAGGAATAGGGATAGGGGGATTAGAGAAGTTAAGCCACCGGTAAACTCACTCACTGAACAACGCTCAGTCACAATGCCGTTTAACGCCAGTTTTCTTTGAGACCGTGGTATTACTCCGGTCGAGCCGGCCCATTCGTGCCGAAGCATGGCAAAAACTGTTGTGTTAGTTTTACCAGATTGCGGTGCTAATTTTATAGGAATGTGAAGTGTCGCGGCGTCTAGTTAGTGTTGCTGTAGTACAGTCATTGTTTAGGGAGAGCGTCTCGGTTATCCACTGCCACTACATTTTTGTGGTACACTTCAAGGGGATACTACAAGACTTTTAGGTTTGGACTTTAGCATAGTAGTTTAAATACATCTCAAGATGTGCTAACAAATAAAATGGTAATAATAATTTAAAAATGTATGATTCTTCATAATGATAATTAAATTTTTGTCGTAACTTAATTATTATTATTATTAATTAATAATAACCAAAGTATTGGACGAGAATTTCAGCTGTTTACACGTTTTGCTTAAAAATCCCTTTTCCATAAAATACGGGTAATGTTAAAATCTGATCAAAATTCACCAAAGTCTTTAAGGTAAAAATAAGTTTTTCGCCTTTGTTGTTCTTGTTTTGGGGTAAATCCTGTTTGCCTACGATCTTTTTGAAAATTCGTGACTAGAATTTTCACAAAATATGGTCTATCATGATGAAACTTCAAGATAAGATTTGATCGGAGTTTATAATATCAGAATGATGTTATCAGGAGCCCCCCACCTTGAGTTTAAAGCAATAGTATTTGTCGACACTATAGCGACTACGTTAGTACCGCAAGTGACCGCTAGAGGCGCTGTAAAATTTTGCCATACTAAAAATTTACGTAGTCGCTATTGAGTATCGACAAATACTATTACTTCAAACTCTTAGTAAAGCCACTGGCGTTTCGATTCGCGTAAGCCAGTCTAATATAGTAAGTACATTTATGGTGATAGCAAATCTATAAGAACTAGCTTGCCCTTCTAGCTTGAAAAACTGGCCTCGTGTGTTTTAGGCTTTAGTCATTATCATACCGACATAATGTCTGACATTTTTGTCGTAATGTAAAGATAGCTCAACGGTTTTCATCATTAGAACAACCGACTTTAGAATAACTCTGGTATTTCCATTCGTGAGTTTCAATTTGTCGGTTTCATTCGATTCAATCTAAGATCCGCAAGTTGCAGTCCGATGTTATTGTTGGTTGTGATGCATGGGTGGGTTTCAATCTTGGACGAGATTTTTCCGGACCGCTACGACCTACAAACCTTCAAGAAAAGAGCGTATTCCTTTTAAAAGGCCTACAACGCACATGCATCCCTGATGTTGCGAGTGTCTATGGGCGGCGGTAGTTGCTTTCCATCAGGTAACCCGTTTGCTCGTTTGCCGCCTTGATATTATTTTAAAAAAATGTGGGTAAAGATGACAGAGGTACTTTGCCAGCCATGATTGCTTCTACTAAAGCCTAGGCCTTTTCAAATGCATCCGTTCGGCGCATGGTCGCCGTGCTGTGTTTTGTCCGTCTTCATATGAGAGGGTCTATACAAGTCCATACTTTACTGAGACGTTGGCCATGTTTATAGTATCACAATCGCCAGACGGTCGCCGCGACACGAAAGCTTTACGCGGCCCGGCGACTGTGTGCTTGTGAAAAGGAGCAAGTGTCTAAACTGTGAGACGGGGCGCTGACTTCATGTTGGTTCACAAAATTTGTGATAGCTATTTTCATGTAAAATGTGTAACGAAATTAGTTTTAGGCCGGCCTGAAGAATTATAGGCCAACAAAACCGGCCAAGTGCGAGTTGGAATTGCGCACGAAGGGTAAAAAATTGAGAAGAACGTGTTAAACATTTATAACAGACAGACTACGCACGTATAAGCACGATGGTCTACATCGACGGCAGACAACGAAGTCCTGGGAAAAGGAAATAGAAAGGTACCGAAGCACGGTTTTATCCTTTGGGTGTGGAAACCTAATAATATCCCAATGACATACAGACGAACACTTTTGCATTAAATAAAATACATTAAATTTAACACTTGAATAATATGTATCATTATAGGTTATAATTAAAAAACTAAACTTTTGAATTTATTATAGTTTATCGTTTTCGAGTCTTTTCCCCATCTCCCCATTTCCCCATCTCCGAGCTCCTATTACTCAGTTGTCTTCTTTAACTTCTGACACCCTGGTACGTAAAACGTCAGCCAATGATAGGTCAGTGCTGGTTGCTACGTACACGTGGCCCAACTGTTAACATTCACAAATATTATACCTCCACCATGATATCTAAGTGGAAGCTATAAGGATCAATTTAATAGCGTAAAGCGACTGTGAATAGATGTATTATGCACGAACATCGATCTGTGCGCCTTAATAAATAAGGTAATACACTTTTTACAGGTCATACCGCGGTGGTGAAATGTTTACTTGTATCCACAAGTGCGCGTGGTCACATATTCCATAAGAATTATGATAGTTACAAATTTTATAATTAACTAGCTTCTGCCCGCGGCTTCGCTCAAAAATTACTTTTATTGTTGACGGAATGGAGAGTAACAAACATGCTACTTTTTATCTTCGAAAAAGACGATTCTCGAAACGTGAACGGCATTCGTATACTAAACAATTTATTATATATAAGGTTAGTAATTAAGGAAACATTTTTTTAATGATTCGATATTTAATAATTTCACTTCTTAAATTATAATGTGACGGAATTAAAATTCCTACAGACTACGGTATGCGATGGCCAATGAAAACGCAATACAATTATCCGGGCGCGTTGTCGGCAGTATAACCGGCTTATGAGCTGAAAGACGGTTTTACATTGATTGAAAAATGCTTTTACACTTTAATAAAGAGCCAGAATACGATGGCTCTCAAATGGATTTCATTGCACCTTTAGCCTTAAGAGTTAAGGCCCATTTACGACATACGCGCGCGATGCATTTTAGAATTCGTTTAATGCAATGATGAAACATGTCGGCGTCACGTACTCGCACGTGTCGCTGATACATGTGTTAAATTTCGCTGACTCACGTCGGCGACATTTAGTCGGCGACAAGGTACAATTTCGATCAACGCGACAGTCAACCGCGACACACAACAGGGATGTCGACAAGGACAAAAATTTACTAATCTATACATATAATAAAACAGTAAAATTGGAGTGCCTGTGTATTTAATATTTTTACAATATAGGGTTGCTAACGAACAGTAATAAAATATTGACAAAAAATAGTTATCTGTTTGTCTGTTTGTACGCCCTAATCTCAGGACGGATTTGTATAAATCTATTTTTGTTTAATAGCTATTAGGCCTGGGCAACATATAGGATACTTTTTATCCCGGGAAATACATTTTCCCGGGATAAAAACGATTCCCGCGTGACATACAAATTTTTGGGCAACAAAGTTGCGGGCAGCAACTACTTTTATTAATAAAATTAAGTTTAAATAGTAAAATCAATTCGATAAATTAGGTAATTGAAAACAACTTTTGTAAAGAAATTATTATTATGAAAACAATATTTAACATACTTATCTAGCAGAGTCTTCCCGCGGTGCGTTCAAGAGGTGACGTTAAACTAGGTATGGAGCGTTATGGGAAGGTCAATTTTATGTAATTTTTAAATTGCCATATCTTCAAGACAATTTAACCTCTGGGCGTCATTCTTTCACCAATATTTCTATTTTTGGGACGTCTTTTATAACCAATAATATTCGAAGAATAAAAAAATACTAAACTAGACTATTACCCTAAATAAGATAAAAGTTTCATTTTGCTCTATGCCTCTACAATGCAGCGGCGTCATGCGCAGCTAGACCAATGTCATTAGAAAAAAAACTTCAGCTTATGTCAGAAATTTAGTTAAAAAAAACCCTTATAAAAATATCCGATAATCTAAGGACCTGTTCAACCGCTTTCAGATGGTCTATCCACAACTTTATTTGACACATGTTGTACGGAGATAAGTTATGGATAGCCTTACAGAAACTTTATCAGTAAGCGGTGAAACAGGCCCTCAGTCAACTAATATAAGCTGTATACAAAACTACATGCCATGATGATGCCCGACCAAACCGAAAATTCTTTCGGAATAAAATGTATTACATCATGAAGTTCCCAGGGACATAAAGTATCTGCCAGTGGCGTAACATGGTGGCAAGCCGGCAAAATGCCACGGGCAACCAGCCGGAAGGGGCCCCCAATCAGCCCCCATAGACAAGTGGCAAGTGATTATTTTTTCCTCGCCTCCTCGCCGGCCTCGAACGGTATAGTTACGCCACTGGTAATCTACATACCAATATACAAATACGCTTCACTGGTATGGGCATGAAGAGGCGAGGGACAGACTGATAGACACTTTCGCATTTTAAGGTTAGTATGAAAGTATGGATGTTATCAAAATGAATTATGTAGTCTCAGCAATATAGAGTAATTCTTTATTTCCTTGAAATTGGTTACAATAATCTCATTGTTATTTTATAGTTTACAATTTCTGCCTTCTCTCTTGTAAGGCGTGGAAATATATAATTTATTTTGTGTATAAAATCATGCTTATACTCTCATTTCAAAATAAATTTAATATATAATAAACTCTTTAAAAATTATAGATATTTATTTATAGAGAAATAAGGTCTAATTCATTATGCGTAACAATTAATCACAAATTACAAATAATTATTATTTGTACAATCACAAAGAAAAATCGCAATTAATATTGAAAAAATGGTAAAATATAAATTAAATCACAATTCCGTTCATATTAAAATATTATATATAATAAAATTCGTTCCAATACCTTAAAAACATCTAATCATACAAAAATTAATTATTATGATATCTAGTCATAACAATAAAATTATAGTAAACATTTCTTTAAAAATGCAAAAAAAAACAGACTTTCACATATATAATATGAAAAGTATAATGATTGCGTTAATATTTCACAAGCGGACTCGCCCGCGCCGCGCCCAACCGGCTTGTAATACGGTAAGTGAAAATAATCTTTATACGGATTAACGAATATAACTATGGTAACATTAATGATAGAGTACTCTGATTCTACGACTTTAGACGTTCTGACTTAAAATTATGGTTTAACTAAACAAACTAATTAATAATAAAATAAATTACTACAATTTCCTCAAACCACCTTGATATAGCTAAGTACAAACATAACTAATAACTATCAATATTAA
>JAOTAV010093312.1:0-11279 GCA_026546445.1 Cyclargus thomasi | reverse complement strand
CAGCTAAATCTGTTCTGCCGTTCTTGAGTTATAAGTGGTGTAACTAACACGACTTTCTTTTATATATATAATAGATATCAACCATAAACAAATGGAGTATTTCGTGAATGATCATATCAAAAGCTTGTAGTATGCGTGTTGTAGTGTGCGTAGCGTTTTATTTATTAAAACGATGCAATATTAAAGCACATTTAAAAAAAAATAATTGAATTCCACGGTCCTCCATATCAACTAGAGCTGGGAGAAATTTCATATTTTTACATCTACGCGTCTTTCGTAAAAAGGGGTACAAAGTTTTCCTTTCGCGTATTAATATATAGATTATAAACTAGATAATACACGCAACCCCGGTGTGTCGAAATAACTTTACCTTATTCGTGCGTGAAACGAATATTATTCTGGGATAAAAAGTTTCTATGTCCTTCCCCGGACCGCAAAGTATCTCTATATCAGATATCAGCACAGTTTAGCGGTTCGGACGTGAAGAGGCGTGAACAGACAGACAAACAAACACACTTTCGCAATTATAATAATATTAGTATGGGTATATGGGAGTATGAATGAAATATTTCATAATTTATTTCATATCGTATGCTATCAGGGTATGTATTCATTTTCATTCACTTACGGCCTGTTTCACCGGTTACTGATAAAGTTTCTAACAGGCTATCCAAAACTTTTTTGACAGGTTCACCATACGTCGTCTGTCAAAAAAATTTGCGAATAAATTATCCGACACTTATCAGTAAGCGGTGCAACATACCCTTAATGTTATTAAACTTGTAGTACCACTATTAGTATTTTTTAGTTTTACAAGTTGTCCGTACCCGGCCGTGATTGTACATTTCCGTATTAGGTTTCCGAATCAGTTTACCGCATTCGGACATCCGAATGCATTGAATCAACAGCAAATACACTACCTAGCGCACACGTACGCTTTCTTCACCCTTCGGAAAGAATTTCGCATTCAATATGTCGGGTCCGAATGCGGAAACTGAAATTCGGAAACCTAATATGGAAAACGTACGTTTGCGGCCGGTCTAACGCTAAAATATAAAATAAACTGACCATCCGTAAAATCATCAGGATTGCCAACGTTCCTAGCCTAACGTTTTTAATTAGGGAAGTAAATTTTAAAAAGGCCATCCATTATGGAATCAGATGCATATTGGAAAAGGACATTTTAAATAAATCGTCGGGTACAGTGTGTTGAACAAAAAGTACGGTCTGCAGCGAAATGGGCAAAATTAAAAGCGATATATACTTTTAAAAATTACTTTCGACCTCTGTGGCTCAGTTGGTAAACGCGTTGGTAGCTTACGCCGGGGGTCGCGGGTTCGAATCCCGCCGACGGAGCAATTTTTTCAATGTTCCTGGGTCTTGGATGTGTATTAAATATGTGTATCAGATAATAAAAATCTTAAATATGTATATTGTATAAAAAGTATTAAAAATATTTCCCTTGTCTGGTACCTGTAACACAAATCACTCGGGTACTTAGCACGGGGCCAGACTGACGTGGTGTGAAGCGTCCATAGATATTATATTATTATATTATATTATATAAAAATCGGTAACGTACTCTTCGTATGTCGCGAGTGTCCATGGGCGACGGCAGTTGTTTACCATCAGGTAACACCGACGTGTTACCTGATGGTAAACACTCGCTTATCAAATTCCAGGATATAGGTACGTACGATAGGAATAATATTGCCCTGGTCGTAACAACATTGATTTCATTACCGAAGAAATAATTGTTTTTAACAATCTACTCTTGTTTATCAGGGTTGCCGACTTAAGAGTTTCATAAAAATAGTCAATTAAATTGAATTTTTAAAAAAATTCTGAGAATGACGTCCTCAAAAATTCAAGTTTTTGTAAAAGTATATAAATTCGATCTATAATTCCATAATGTTCTAATATTATAAACAAGTTGATACCCGCAACTTCGTCGCGCGAAAATTAGTTTATTACGGGAAACGTACATTTCCCGGGATGAAAAGTATGCTATGTGTTGCCTAGACTACCTATTTAACAAAAAAAAGATTTATTCAAATCCGTCCAGTTCCTGAGATTAGCTCGCATAAACAGACAACTTTTTTGTCGATATGTGTTTTATTACTGTTCCTTAGCACCCCTTATTATTTTGTAAAAATAATAAATGTACAGACACTCAATTTTACTCTTTCATTATATGTATATAGATATGAGTTTCCAATAAGATAAAATCACTTTTTCGTATGAGTATTTTAGACCAGTGCTTTTATGACATTAAGGGGCAAACGAGTAGTCGGGTGACCTGATGGAAAGCAACTGCCGTCGCCCATAGACACTCGCGATATCCAAAGAGTCGCAAGTGCGTTGCCGGCCTTTGTGAGTGTATAGGGAATGGGAATAGGGATAGGGGATTAGGGAAGTTGGGCCACCGGTAAACTCATTCACTAAACGAAACACAGCACATCGCCGTTTCACGCTAGTATTCTATGAGACCATGGTATCACTCCGTTCGAGCCGGCCCATTCGTGCAAAAGCATTGCTCTCCCACGGCAATGAGCATCCGTATTATGTATTTGAGATCAGAAAATGCAATGGTACACGCCTCCACCCGGGCTGTGTAAAAGTGCAAACCAAAGGTCTTACCCCCTAGGCAATGGACGCTCTAGACGCCATTTTGGGCCTGCAAACATTGCAGAATGTCCTCTTTTGGGACTCGAACAACTAGACAAGTCACATCTAAATCAGCCGACAAACTCATTCATAATACTAGTATATATAATATAATTGTATGTATAATTTCTCTATGGTAATAGGTATTTAACAATGTGCAGCCCTATAGTATGTCCGCGGTGGGAGATTGAAAAACTTGTTAATAACTACCCCCCCCCCTCCTCTTCCCCTCCACGGGCGAGCTCAAATGTTGGCTTTTGAAAAAAATATTAAATTAAAAACTTCCGTACTTGTTTATAAGCGGATCTCGGCAGAATTTCAATATTGTATGCCGCGTCGCTGGCTCGTACAGTCGAGCTGCTACAAAGATGATCAAATTTTTGTACGGATGGAGGATGAAGGCTTAAAGTAACGTTCCAGTCTTGGCTGTAAGCGGCCGAGACACAAAATATCTCGAACAAAACGCCACTTTATGACGTAAACTAAAGATTTCATTTGCTTCACGCCACTACAATGCAGCGGCGTCACAGGCAGCTATACCAATGTAATTAGAGAATGAAACCTATTCCTTATGACATAAAGCGGCATATTTAAATATCTATGTGGCAACTAGGATTGGAATGTTTTAGGGTACGAGAAAAAGATTTTAATTAAAAAATATGAATTTTATGTAGGTACAACTGTTTTTTTGTTGGTTGGTTTTGCTGTCCTCCGTGAGACGGGGCGGGGAACGGGTAAGAATACTGCCACCCTCAGCGTTGACGGCCAACTGACAGAGTAGCGGGGTTGGTAATAATGGTAACCCTACACTGCCGCGCCACGCTCATATCCAAGGCGTGGTATAGCGCTCGTGGTCTATAGCTATCCCGCGGCTTCGCTTATGGAGTCTTTAAACTCGCGTAAAATGCCAATTTCTGGGAACATATTTTTTTTTAAGACTGTGATACACTTGATCATGGAAAAATCCTTTCAACCAAGTCTATTCCAAAATTAAAACAAAAAAAATCAAGACAATTGGTTCCTACGTGTAAGTGTAAAAGAAAGTCATAACAAACAAACATACTTTGCCATTTATAATTATTAGTATATGTATGCTATGAAGTATGGATATAGCCAGATATATCGGTAGTTGCCAGATGATGAAGCAGTCAAGATATTTTTTTTAAATACCTTTTGACGCTTCACACCACGTCAGTCTGGCCCCGTGCTAAGTTACCGAGGGACTTGTGTTTCAGGTACCAGAAACACATGATTAAGATTTTTATTATGTGATACACATATCTAATACACATCCAAAACCTAGGAATATTGAAAAACTTTTTGTTCCCTCGGCGGGATTAGAAACCGCGACCCCCGGCTTAAGCTACCAACGTGCTTACCAACTGAGCCACAGAGGTCCGAGGAACCGTCAGATCAGGTCGTCGTCAGAAAATACAAGGTTAGTTCAAATTATTAGGAAAATCCAGCAATTATTAGGAAAATACAAGCAGAAAAAAAAACAGCAAAAAAAATTATAATATGTTAGTTATATCCACTATATTTAGTTACGTCTTCAATTATTATAATTCAAGTTAAGAACAATGACCTTCTTGTTATTGAGGCCAACAGTATGAAAATCTTTTCAGCTTGAGTTGTTTTGCAAGTTGATTTGAAAGCGCATAATACATACTAATATTTCACTGACTATTTTCAACTGAGCAGAGATTTAGCTTCCGTTGGCCAGTAGCTCTAGCGCAAGTTTGAAGCCATAGTTTTTGTCTATAATCGATAGCGACTACGTAAATTTTAGTCTGGTAGTTTTAGTTCCACTAATGTCCACTAGTGGCGCTGTAAAATGTTGCCATACTAAAAAAGCACGTAGTCGCTATCGGGTATCGACAAATATTATTGCTTCAAACTCGTGGTAAAGCAACCCTGTGTTGAAGCAGTTGAAACTATTATAGGTTACTCGTTATTGCTAAATTAGAATTAAAGACGTCAGCGCACGGAGCAGATAATCTATCATTCTATTTTATAAGAGTCTTCTAAGTATATATTTTAAATATATACACTTTTCATTCGCTACTCATACCTTTTTATACTTTATTTTATATAACTTTATAATATGTATTATATAACTTAAAATAATAGATGTATGAGAATGTAAAAGAGCCTTGGTTTCTTTCACATTGTATATATATGAATTTATTAGTTTTAATATGACTGTATGCTATTTGAATAAAGAAAATAAAAAAAATACTTAAACATGTATATCTAAGATTTTTTATTCTGTGATATAGGTTACTTTATATATTTATTCATATTTACAAGCTTATTTTTGTTATTTGATTTCATGTCATTTTCGGTAATTTCTCAAAAATTTTACCTAAATTGATCCAGTCAGTGTCAAATACACTTGCTTAAAAATTATATTGAGTAAAATTCAGGAAGTCTGAGATCCGGCTACTAAGTTTAAAACTTTGAATGTCCAACAAAGTGGGCACGAGACAGCTTGTAAAAGATTGTCCCATTAATATTTTAAGATTTAATATCAACAGCACACCAATACAATAAATTATGCTACAACATAATAATACGTTGGAATGAAAAATCAAGGACAACTTACAATCTCTGAATTAATACAAAATTCAAACTTTTTAGACCTGATATTTTAATCTTTATTATATGTTAAGCGATTAATTATATGACGACGGCTTACAAATCAATAAAAAAAACTCCACAAAAAGGCTTGTAGTGTTTTATTAATTTGAGATTAAAAAGGAGAGCGAAACGGGGTCGATTGCAATAGTCAGCCCAATGCTAGCTACAAGTATAGTGCGCAGGCTCAATACCTGTGCGTGTTTTTTGTTTTTTTTTATATCATTCCACACTTTCGCCCCATTCAAACGGCTTAAACAATTTTCATGAAGCTATGATGCCACAGACAGACAGAAAAACCCATCAAACTTATAACAACTTTTTAGTCGGGGGTAACATATAACAATTTAGTCCAGTTTTTTATCCGTACCACAGACCAATTATTCCGTATTTATACTACAAATATTGCGAAAGTGTCTGTCTGTTTCTCTGTTTATTTATCTGCCTGTTACCTCTTCACGCCCAAACCGCTGACCCAATTTTGCTAAAATTTGGTACGGAGACACTTTGAGTCCCGGAAAGGACATAGGATACTTTTTATCTCGGAATAATGTACGGTTCCCGCGTTTACGTTCATGTACCAATTTTAGCGCAATGGAGTTGCTGGCATCATGTAGTATAACTCTCGTGTAACAATATGCAAGTTTCCTAAATTTGATTCATTACGAAATAATATACTTTAATCTATACCGTTTATTTTGCCGGTAAAAAAGATATCCTAGAATTCGTATCGAATTTAAGCTCAAGTCCAGAGATACCACATTATACACACTTTCACATTTATAATTTTAGAATGGATTTTAACGCCTCCTCTTCGGTAAAACGTATTTTAGCAAGCAAAAGTGTCCGACAAGGCCGCTCAAGGCAGGCCGGTGTGCACGTGGGAACGTCAAAACTGTATCGTGCCGTTATACTTAAATATATTTACTAACTAATTGCTAATGGTATGTTGGCCTGACAACAAGGGCTTAGTCTTTAAAATTAACAATACCTATACTTGTAGCTTAGAGGATACGGCAAAGGCTTACCTAAACGTTCTAATTACAGACGACGAGGACGACGAACACCATCACGAGTTTAGGAATAGAATGTTAAATTCCATCCCTTGAACTCACCGATCTCAGATTTGCCTACTCCGGACGGGTTCATGAAAATAGTTAATATTTTGCCCATTAAAAAATCTGCAGGCGAGGATAAAATCTCCAATATTATGATTAAACAAGCCTGTACAGCGGCCAGTTCATCAATACTTCACGTATACAAAAGATGTATCGCAGAAGGGGTCTTTCCAAAAATTTGGCGTACCGGTTGCTCAAAATGTCCATGGCCGACGGCAACTGCTTACCATCAGGTAACGCGTCTGCTCGCTTGCTCCCTAAATATTATAAAAAAATATTCACAGGCTGAAATTATATTAAGTAAGATATTATATTCTATGTAAGACATAGAGGTAGGTATACCTAGAGGTAGGTAGGAGTGCTACTTCTAGTTTGAAACTAATGTCAGTTTTAGTTCCGCTAGTCGCCGCTCCAAAAGCGTTGTTGCCCCAATTTTATGTAGAGTTTCAAATATATTTAATTGTAAAATCAGGGAAGTTAAAACAGATACAGATCGTGGATCTAAGTTGTATGTTTGAGATTTGTCAAACTCAGCCGACAGGACTTATATGGGATGAACATATTCCGACCAAATGACGTAGGTCCATCAACTGGCTCTCGTTTAATTTCCCCGTTATACAAAGTTACAAACAGAAGTTTTCATTTTGAACATTAGGAAACCTATTGAAATTTCATACAAATATTTATTTAGCATGAAAAGTGCTAAAAGTGATATTATGATAAATCTAGCTCACCTATACCATAACAAAGTAAACTCCTGTTTTAAAATGACTGGATCGGAATAACTAAATGTAAAACAAAGTTGCCGTTGCAATATTCCGTTGCGAAAACCTGTGGCTATTTGCACAACGCGATAGTTGTGTGATACTAAAGTCACAGATTGTCTTAATATTTTATAAATGTCAACCGCCCTGATGTATACGCTTGCTAAATATTAGTGACCGACCGTAGGCCCATTTTAGGCCGAAGCCGTAAACGATTAAGAGGGCAATAAAATCGAAATTGACTATTGCATAATTCCGTTCTTGATAATAAGCTACGAATCGTTTAATTTTTATATATATATATATTTGTGAGCTCCTATAGTAGCGAAAACACGATAGCTTAAAATTTTCTCGATGAAAAAAAACACAAAGATGCCTCTAATTTTCACGCATATTTCTACGTTTCGCAAAACGGCGCATTCGACGGACTCAGTTTTTTTACTCACGATACAAAATTCTGTTACCGATTTCCTGTAATGCGTTTTTTTTAAATTTTGTATATTTATCGAATTATTAGGAAAACACTTTTTTGCGGCGATTTCGCGTTGTTCTGTTTCACCTGGCATATGAATGACGGCCGTAAGTGTGAAGAAAGAAAGACGATGTTTTATTTTTAGCTTTATTCGCCCCCCTTAATCGTTTTCGGCTATCTTATTTGTAAACTTTCAGATGTTCAACAGAAATCAAATATTCATAAAGATAACAGATACTCAAAGGATAAAAACGGGATTATTATATAATTTTATATTACTAAGACTTCGATGTCTGTCCGTCTGTCTACCTGTCCGTCAGTCCGTCTGTATGTCATCTGTCCGTCTGTCTGTCTCCAGTCTGTATCTCAGGAACGGATGGATAGCTAGAGAGTTGAAATTTTCACAAAATATGTATATCTGTTGCCGCTATAACAGGCAATGCTAAAACCAAAATAAATTCAATAAATAAGGGCTCTCATACGAGAAACGCGATTTTTTGCTCAATATCTATAATGGTACTTGAAACTCTTACAAAATACTTAGTTGTAATTTACACTTCACTAAAAAAATGTTTGAAATCGGTTGACAAACGGCGGAGCTATGGTTGAACATACACAAAATATATATCCACAGCCGAACATATAACCTCCTCGTTTTTGGAAGTCGGTTAAAAAGTAAAAGCGGCTCTCATACAAAAAACACAATTTTTACCTACGCTTGCTCTAATAATATGGACCCTTGATGTTACGAAACCCTTCGTGCGCGATCATACTTGTATTTGGCCGGTTTTTATTAATCGTCCATGAGTCTATTTAGGTTGTCATCAAAGTAATATTTTTAAATTTGATAAATTAAATAATTATAATTCATTAGCGTTTTATACCGATTTTTTTCCGTTGTAGTAGCTCTGGGATCACTACAACTCTTTAGGATATATGTGACTCCTTCGCATTAGAGCAACGTCCCTAAACCAATGCTGCTTATAAATAATTTAACGGTGCGATTCTATTTAAATGCAGTAGGTAGGGGCATACGATCACGGCTATCCTATAAACATGTCCTGGATATCACTATATTTTATTGTATAAAATACGAACAACAGTACTACTGTTGTTCGTACTTTATTCCAAAGTTTACACACGAGAAAACTTCGTTGATCATTGTTTAGAAGATTAAGCCGAAGCCGAACATTGACAGGCACTAATAAGTATTAACATTCACCACGGCACCTCCCATCAGGCGAAGACCGTTACAACTTAAATGTATAGTTTATGGTCGTTTAATATATAATTACTATTTACAATTTATATCATATCGACAGTTTAGTATAAAAGCTGACTCAGTGGCGTAACTATGCGTACCGAGCAGATGATGACGTGGTTCTATCGGTGGTAAACGCCACATTATTGGGCGAGCGAAGCGAGTCCTCTATATCCCACTCCCAAACTATAAGAGTTAAGTTTTGGGATTTTCCATTGTAACTTAAGTATATGTGTAGATATTTTTACTTCAAAAAATAATAAAGCGTTTTTATTTTGAATTTCAAGGTTCATTTTAAGTCCTAGATGGTGCCCGCAACTTCGTTGCGCAAAAATTTGTTCATCACGCGGGAATCGTACATTTTCCCGGGATAAAAAGTATCCTATGTGTTGCCCAATCATTATAGCTATTTAACAAAAAAAAAGATTTATTCAAATTCGTCCAGTAGTTTCTGAGATTAGCGCGTACAAACAGATAAACAGACAACTTTTCTGTCTATGTGTGTTCTATTACTGTCCCTTAGCACCCCCCATTGATTATTTAGTAAAAATATTAAATGTACAGACACTCCAATTTTACTGTTTTATTATAACATGTATAGATTTGTAGTGTATATGTTATTTAATCTGGGACGGTAGGTATTGGTGCGTATATTATATTTCATGTTTTCGGAAATTCGGAATTCCATATTTCAAAATATTGAATAAAGGTTGAGAAGCAGAGACATTATAATGTATTTAGTTTTTGGTAGTATTCTTACAGTATCCCTGATTTCTCGTCTTGTTTCCTGTATTATTTCTTCTAAATACTTGAGATATTGTATTTTGGGAATAAAGACTATTGTTAATTTCACTTTCTTGTGTGGAATTTGTCAATAAAAGCACTTTACGATCACTGGGAAATTCTTCTTCGTTTTCCCTCATCCTCCGAGCTTGGATCTATTAAGAGAAAATATAGAAGATAAGTATTAGTGATATCTATACTAATAATATAAAGCTCAAGAGTTTGTTTGTTTCAATGCCGCTAATCTCAGAAACTACTGGCCGGAATTGAAAAATATTTTTCGAAGTCTTAGTAATAGAGTCCCGTTTTGTCTTTTGGGTACGAAACCCTAAAAATGTTTCCCTTTTACACATACTTTCCTACCACAGTACATATTTTCCTACCGTGCACAAGCTGTAGATAACCTATCCGACACATTCGGAAGTGGTGGAACAGGTCCCTATACTCACTGGCGGCGGCACCACCGTCACGGTTTCCACTCTGTCTCGTTTCCGTGGCTCCAAACCCCTCAGCAGCAGTAGAAATGTGACGCACAACGAACAGAGGACCACAGAAGAACCAGCGGCAATCAATATAGCTTTCTTCCCCATATTACACAACTAAATGATTGAAAACATCCCCATCGGTACAAACTTTACGTCAGTCTATTTTTTGGTCTCTTTGTTTTCTTCTCAGAAGAATGTTTTTTTTTTGAAAACTTTGACAAATGTACTTTTTTAACTTAAAAGGTAGAGAGCTGACAGAAGACAGGTAGAGTTGTATTTCAAATGTATGTTTATTTGTCCTTTGTGGACTTAGAATTATTAGAAATATTTCCACTAAAATGCATCCAATAATTCTTAATTTACTACTAAGGTATTATAAACTATAATAATGATTAATAAGCAGGTTTATAGTATGTATTTCTTTTCATTCTACACGTCTTTCACTACGCCACTTTAGTTACAAAAAAACAGAAAACTCTATAGTTTGTGGCAGTTTCCTTCATATTTATCACATATGTTGGCGTTCTATCAAATAAAAAACAATTATTGTTTCATCCTATAAAAGTGACAAAATAAAAAACACTGCAGGTAATTTATTTATTGGAACTTGCCAGTTACGCAGATCATCTGGATACCGCGCGACTAGACAAGCCCAACTGGAGAATGATCACGGCCTCACAGAAAACCGTCGAGCTGTTGCTCGAGCTGTGATTTGTCAGATAAGTTAGTTTAACTGGAGACCCAATTTTCTATTTCCTGTTCCCAGTGGCGTAACTACAAGGTGGCAAGCCGGCAAAATGCCACGGGCCGCCAGCCGGAAAGGGCCGATCAGCCCTCCTAGACAAGTGGCAAGCAATTATTTTTTACAATAACCGCTTGACGTGCTTTTGTATTGGATTGACATAGTGGAACGAAAACGAATTTGCCACGGGCCTCGAACGGTATAGTTACGCCACTGTGGGCATGACACATTTATTTATGTTATTTAAGGGGCAAGGGAGTAGACGGTTAACCGGATGGAAAGCAACTACCGTCGCCGTAACATCCGAAAAGTAGCATGTGCATTGTCGGTCGGTATTCCAATGAGTGTAC
>JAOTAV010093301.1:0-11280 GCA_026546445.1 Cyclargus thomasi | reverse complement strand
CCAAGATGCAGTTGTCTCTATCGCGCTCTGCGGCCTCCCCGGCTTGTGGTTAGAGACAGCAATAGATATTACAAATATCTATTTCTCATTTCTCTAGCCACTGGCCCTCTTGAAATTCCATTCCTCGCTGCAAGCAGCCCCGACACATAAAAAAATTAAATAAAGTGCTACTTTATGGCATAAGCAGTAGGTTTCAATTTCTAATGATATTTTTCTAGCTGCCCATGACGGGGCTGCCTTGAAGCGGCGTAGAGCAAATGAAACAAATTGCTTATATCATAAAGTGGCATTTTATTTGTTTTTTTATGTGTTGCGGCTGCTTGCAGCGAGGATCGGAACATTAACTTAACAGACAGCAATCAGATTGGTTCGTTTAAGTCTTAAAACCTTTTAGGAGTACGCCTCCTGGAAGTATGAAAAAGAGGAAATTTTAGTTTGAATATCGTCACGATAAAAATATTCGTTTATGATATGTTAAAAGGGTGCGAAACCTAATGGGTCCTGTAATGGGGTCTCTGAGGGCACAGGTGCAGAATAATGACGGCCATCTCGCCGACAAAGTTACGTATAGGATATTTAATTTTCTGGACGCAGTAAACCACCTGAAAATACGCAAATCAAATAATAGAAAAACATGAGATTCAAGTGAAAAGAAAAGAAAAAAAAATCGTTGTTTGTTCGCATCGCTTGACTATTATATAAACGGGCTAAAGAAGTAAGCTTCGCTACTTTAAAAAGATGCGAAATGTGTTTACAGGGTGCAACAAAAGTTTTAAGGCGTATTCACTGTGAAAGTAGCATCGCTAAATTTCTTTTTTTGTAATTTGTTTTCGCATCCCAGTGACGTGAGCTTGCCTACACATATTATACAAAGTACTACTATATCATTGCTAACCGTGGGAGAGCCACACTTTGGCACGAATGGGCCGGCTCAACCGCAGTAATACCACGGCCTCGCAGAAATCTGGCATGAAACGGCGTTGTGCTGTGTTTTGTTCAGTGAGTGAGTTTAACGGTGGCCAAACTTCCCTAATCTCCTATGCCTATTCCCATATAAAGGCCGGTAATGCACTTGCGACTCTTCGAATGTCACGAGTGTCCATGGGCGACCGCAGTTACTTTTCATCAGATAGCCCTTCTACTTGCCCCCTAAAATATAAATATATAAATAAATAAAATAAGTAAATATTTATAAATAATTATAAATAAAAGCATCTTTGTCACGTAAGGAACAAAGCATAGCCAGATATATAACAATATATAGATATGTTTACCTTAACTTAATTAATATAATACTGTTGTTTTGAATACCGGAGCGCCGCCGCCGCCGCCGCCGCGGGCTCACAGGTTGGAATAATATTAACGATACTGCATCACAGTTTCACAGACATACACCTCGGACTGAATACTCCAGTGTGGTAATCCATCTCAAGAAATATCTATCTTTGTTAAGAAGGAACCAGCTCGCGAACTTGCATTTTTCGCCGGCGGAAAAAAACTCTACAAAGCATCGTAAAAGTAACCATCGTAGCAATATTATTAAACAAAATAGAAAACCAACTTCCAAGGAAAAAAGTAATAAAAATAAACTTCTATAAACTAAAAAGAATTAAATAATATTAGTTCCTTAAAAGAGCTTTTTCAGAATTTGGCTAAACCTGAACTGTTTCGGAACATAATCTTCATAAATTTGAAGTCGGTGCCAGTCCCAAAAATGAATGACGATAAATATAATTTGCTTAATAGCATTTGCTAACAGTTATTAAAACAAAGCCGAAACCCCCAAACTTATACCATTGATAACCATCGTAAACCTACCAAACCATATTTTGTGGTAGTATTTGCTTCTAAGAAAACCAAAATCACCAAAGTCATCAGTTTGGTGAACACGGGACTTATTCGGAACAATATTCAATACAAGAAAGAATTGTTTAAAATCGGTTTACAAACGGCGGAGCTCACATAAAATATATTCACAGCTGAACATAATAATTAACCTCCTCGGTTTTGGAAGTCGGTTAAAAAAATACCATCAATAGTTTCGTCCATCAAGCTGATGATATTACGAGAATATCTCAATTAAAATTTGGTCCTAAAGTTTGTGGCTCCAATCAATAGAAAGCTTACTTCAAAGTAAATAAGTTATAAATAATATATTACTACAAAAAAAATATCCACAACCGAACATATAACCTCCTCGTTTTTGGAAGTCGGTTAAAAACTATGTATCCGGTTGCCTGTTTAAAGATTCATGTATTTTGAGTCTGCTTATGACTTAATCCACTTCAAAGTTTTGGCGTGATTGACACACATCATTTGACTTCGCAGTGGTTGAGCACCTTTGTATTTCTCACGCCGGGGGTCACGGGTTCAAATCCCGCCAAGGGAACAAAATATTTTTCAAAGATCCTGGGTCGTGGATGTGTACTAAATATGTAAATCATATAATAAAAATTTTGAATATGTGTATAGTATAAAAGTATTAAATAAATTTCCGTTGTCTGGTACCCGTAACACAAGTCCCTCGGGTATTTACTACGAGGTCAGATTGACGTGGTGTGAAGCGTCCATAGATATTATTATTATTATTACATGAATTTTAGGCCTGTTTCACCGCTTACTGATAAAGTTTCTGTTAGGCTATCCACAACTTTTTTGACAGATTGTCCATCCATCATGTGTCAAATCAAGTTTTGGATAGATTATCTGCATGCAGTGAAACGAGCCCTTTGACTTTTAATAAGAAAGCTATTATTATTTTTATGTTAAAAGGCTAGGACAGTTACGAGTGATAATTGGCAATCAAATAGTTGATGATTGTTAGTGTGAAAATGTTGATTGGATTAATAATAAAGTTCGGGTTCCAATTCCCGTATTAATTGGTACGTGAAACTCGATTGTATTTCAAATATAGTTAAAAATATCAAATGACAGGATACTTTTCAATTATTGTTTGTTTGTTCTCGTATTATTATTTAAAATTAGATGATGCCCGCAACTTCTTTGCTACAAAATTCGTTTATTGCGCGGGAACCGTACGTAGCATAAAAAGCTTCCTCGGGAATCGAAGTGTCATCATACCAAATTTCAGCACAAAAGGTTCAGTGGGTTGGGCGTGTAGAATATTAGTGTATAGTATAATATAAGTATGAATTTATCGTGTATAGGGTACTTTAAAGGAGAAATACGTGTATTGAATAAGTCTCATTATGTCGCGTTTTGTCACACAACATCCCTCCCTCCCTCCTCTTAGAAATTTAAACCTCTCTCGTTAGAAATTTTCATTAGCTTTCTATGAGTTTTTACGCGCTTTTGATGTCTTTGGAAAAGTTTGATGGAACTTCGTTTTAATGACTTAAGAAATATGAACTCCGGGAATAACGACATATTATTACTTTAGTTAATTAAAAATTGAGTGAAGTTGAAGACGAAAATGTCATCTCAAGTTTTCTGTTAAAGTGGTCGCACATATTTTGTTAACGCTTTAAAATCGCCGCACGCTACATACGCACTGCATTTCTTAGTTGCCTCGCACTTCACGAAATCCGACGTGTTTTGGTTTGGTCACAACATTTGGTCCCTAAATGGTCATGCAGCATTTCATGCTCTACGTGAGAGAATAATATTGAGAGAGAAGTACGATATTTCCGACCCAATGCCCAATTTAATTACCTACTAGACGTCGAAATTTGAGCATGAATATTTCTCAATACATCCGAGACTTCAATTTGGCATGACGGTCTCGTTACTAGGCCATTAAATTTTATTTAAAAAAAATCAGACTTCAACGATAAACAAAAGAGTATTTCGTGTCTGATTATCGTGTGATGTCAAAATATTGTGTGTTTGCGGATTGTAGTGTGCGTAGGGTTTTATTTATTTAAAATATGAAAAATTAAAGCATTTTTAAAAAAGCTCTTCTTCCATATCAACTACAACTTGGAAAAATTTCATGTTTTTATATCTACGCATCTTTCTTAAAAGGCGGTACAATTTTTTCCGCTCGCGTATTAATATACTCGTATAGATTTAAATATAGTCACTTCTTAAAAATGTTGCTAAAGGTGACAACAGGCGCATTCAGGTGCTGACAAAATATATACGATCACCCTAAACAAGACATAGCTTGAGAAAATTGTACTATTGGCTACCTCGCAAGAAATAAAATAAAACAAATTTCCAAAAACATTTTCGCGGATCACTTCTCAATTTTCAGGTCGAATAATGAAAACCAATATAAACTTTTTTATGGAATTTTTCCGGATATGGGAAGCTGATAAAAAATTCCTAAAGTTTATAGAGTTGGATCAACAAAGTTAGGGCATAGTATAAATATAAACAGTAGATTATCTTCTTATTATATCTGCAAATCATCGGGATAGTAGATACTTTTGAAAAGTAGTTTTTAGGTACCATCGAAGGAAGCCAGAACCAGCTTTGAGTAAACGGACTTGCGTCATTTGGTCGGAATATGTTGTATGTCAACTTCAAGTAAGTCGTGATATGTCTGCTGGGCTTAGATAATGCGACTAACTTACTTAGAAGCGCAATCTGGCTCTGAATCAACTTTCCTCATAGTACAATATAGCTCGCGCGGTAATATCATCTGTATGTTAAATGTTCAATTTAAGGAACATACTCGTAGCTTAGTTACTTGTGTTATTAAACTTACATGACTATTTCCACGAGTGGTCAATATTTTTTTGGCTGTGTCATAAATTTTCTGAAAACGATCCCAGCAGCCAATGTGTTCCTTTCGATTATGATGAAAATAAAGCTCTAAGCACATTACGATGACACCATGTTGTGCTCGTTTCTTTCTTACCTCCATTTTCATATGTGTTTTGTTTTATTGAAATGTATTGCTAAGATTTTTATTGAATAAATGTTTATTTATTTATTTTTTAAGTTTTGCGACCCATCGCGTACTCTGTCAAGGAACGTTTGAAAAAATACGGCCCGTGGCAATGTGCGTAAAACTTTAAGGGTACAAGCAGCTGTCCCCAGGCTAACTCCGGGTCATAAAGGTGACGCTAACGAGTTTGAACTTCACAAGTATTTAAAATTAATAATCACAAGTTTAGGCGTCGACGACTTCATTACTCCGTATTAGATATAATTAATTTCCTGGGAAAATGAGGGGTGGCTCGCTATAATGTATACTTTTTAATTTAAAGTTAATTTAATTTATAACTACCTGTTGCCCGCGACTTCGTCCGCGTTAACACAAAATAACAGACAGACAATTTTCCCCATTCCTGTTTTTTGAAAAGTAGACTGAGTTACTCCTTGTTAAATCGGTCTAGCCATTATAGAGATTAGCTAAAACAAACGGACAGATAGATAGATCTATAATAATTGTAAGAAATGGTATTTTAGTTTATGTTCCATATTTATATATACACATGCAAGTAGTAAGAAACGTTTATATTAATATTATAAGTGGAGAATCCAATTCTATTTATTTTTATTATAAACTAGTTGGTGCCCGCTTCTTGGTCGCGCGAAAATTTGTATGTTACGCGGGAACCGTACATTTTCCGGGATAAAAAGTATCCTATATATTGCCCAGAGTTAATAGCTTTTAAACAATAAAAGATTTATCCAAATCCGTCCAGTAGTTCCGGAGATTAGCGCAGACAAACAGATAAACAGACAACATTTTTTCTGTAGATTTGTGTTTTGATTATTTTGTAATAATACTAAATGTACAGACACGCCAATTTTACTGTTTTATTATATGTGTAGATATTTTATTATTTTGTAAGCTGTTTCCCACTGAAAGTACGGTTAGTCTCCAAATTAACCATCAGTAATTAATTCATGGGTTATCAGGGCCTGTTTCACCGCTTATTGATAAAGTTGCTGTTAGGCTATCCACAACTTTTTTGACTGATTCTCCATACAACATATGTCTAATAAAGTTGTTGATATCTGTAAGTAGTGAAAAAGGCGATTAGTCGAGTTGTGTTAAGTCAATTCGATGGATCTACATTAACTTGACACAGCAGGATAGATACGGAAGGTCTGCTAGATGACTGCTACCTAGTACAAACGAATCTAGTTCCCTAAAAATACTTAAATAATTTCTATTCGGCTGGCCACATATATACCGAATTTCCTTTATGAGAAATTTTCAAATCACAGAACAAAAATCACGGAATTTCAAAACGAAATTCCGTGTCTGGCCGGCCGATCGTAATTGTACTTCATATTTCGTAAGATCTGCATACCTATTCAGGAATATTCGATTATTAAAAAAAAATATATTTTTGGGCACAACATTTCAATAATGTACTTTGTACCTTTGAAGAAATTACTTTATGGCCAGTGGACGGACCTCGGTAATCAGCTGGGAAGTTGGAATGTTTCAAATCCAAATTTCGGCTAGGTTCGACAAACCCGACCGAATTACTTAGCTCCGCAATCTAGCTATATAATCAACTTCTCTGATAGTAAAACATAATCTTCCAAAACTCAACGCGGACATATCACTTCGTACGTTGATGTGATCCATCAGCGGGAATGAGAGCACATCTCGGTAACAGCTGCATACTGCGAGAATAAAATTATACAGAATACGAGAATACTGGAGTAAATCATGTACGTCACGTCGTACGTTCGGCGACCGAGACGTTTGACGGCAGTTCAACCTTATCTTCTGGCGCCGTTGCTAATACCCGGGAAACACAATCCAGCATCTAAGCTAGGCAGCAAGCTAGTTCTCTTTTGAACTGTCTAGCTTGCTGACACTGGCTTGTCAACAAAATTGCTTGAGATTTCTAGCTTAGAAATTAAGCAAGTCTTGTCTACACAAAGCCAGAAGCCAGAAAGCTTGAAAGCTCACTGTCAGTAGCCTGCTGCACAGCGGATTTTAATTGTCAGCTTCATATTCGTGTGGATTTTTTCATACAATTTTCTGGTTATTTTCTTCGTAGAGCGGATACTTAGATATTAATCACATATGTGCATATGTGTATTCCTTAATAATAATATTTACACGGCGAAAGCGAGGTCCGATTTTCTGAATTAAAATAAATGCGAAAGTAGTTCTTTTTCTCTAACAATATGACTATAGCTTCTTTAAACTAAATCCGCCTAACCGATTTCGATGTTTGAAATGCAGATACTTGGGGTACCGGAAAAAAATTGAATAATGTTTATACCGGGAAAATGTACGTTTTTATTTGAAATAAATTCCTGGAAAACCAAATTCTGTGCGCCGTACATTATAGCAATAAGTTTCAAAAGTGTTAAGCTATGGTGGTCGTCGACTGTACGTTGTCACTTTTAATTTCATTCCGCGCTGAACACTCGAGAATATGTTTCATATTTCTGTTATGTTTTGTTTTTGCACTTGTAAAATGCAACTTGAAAATTGTTTACATTACAACAGGCATTTGACATAATATAGTGCGTATTTAGGTAAGTAATCTTAGAACATAATTTTTTTGATTTTGTTAATGTATATCTAAATTGAAATGTAACTTAAAATAGGAATAAAAACAACATGAAAATGTAAAATATTATTTCAGTTATAAACATTTTTTTATTCTCTAAAAGGTTTTTTCAAAGTGATGTTTTATAACGTTTTAATATTTCAATCGCGAATACATTTAAAACGAAACGAAGAACGGGGATACCTTGCTTTCAGCCCCTTTGTACCTCCTAAAGGCTAATGGAATGTTTTATTTTTAAGGTCACCGGGTTGATGGACTTTCCGTGTTTGATAAAATTCCTCTTCATTTGTTTTTGCTTGGAAGCGGAAGTTTTATAAACCGCTATAGTCCAGGCCACGGAATTCCACACGGATAGAATTCAATTTAGTTCGACGGCTCGCCCCGTAGTTTGGTCTATTGTCCTACAATACGGCTATATATACTCGTATATTTTGCTGACAATTCACACCTCTTCTGCCGACTACAA
This sequence comes from Cyclargus thomasi, assembly GCA_026546445.1. Lineage (NCBI taxonomy): Eukaryota > Metazoa > Arthropoda > Insecta > Lepidoptera > Lycaenidae > Cyclargus > Cyclargus thomasi. Next base: position 3,354 of record JAOTAV010093301.1, on the reverse strand, counting down.
TGGCAGCTGATTCCAACGTAGAGGTCATTTCTCTATATGGCGTGCACGGCGTAAAATTGTATTGAATCATATAACTTGTATTATGATGGAGTGTGGACGCAAATCTACCAGAACCGAAGGAATCGATGTTATTTATTTTTGAATGAATTAATTTAACAGCGAACGATTCGGCCCAATCAGACGAAAAGTGGCACCACGGATTGATGTCATTGAGGATTTCTGTCAGCTAATAAATAATTTCCAAATTAACAATATACCTAAGAGTTATATAACACACCGATACTAAACAACTACCAATCATATGACGTGTTCGCATGTCTGTGCTATAACTGCCAACATAAACAGGGGCTTCAGTTTTACGACTGCCGAGTTAATTATATTATTTATCCAGCCTATTAGGGATCGGGGCGCATCGTGGATTAATTTTGGTCGCAAAACAGTCGTAAATCCTTTACGATCCCTGACAAAGACACAGAGCACAATAAAACAGCAATGAGCTGTGTGATGGCTGATGTGAGATGCAGACTTTTTTACAGCATGACATAATAACTCCCACTCCAGTTTCGGTGACAGTGGCCATTCATTGAAACCAGGTTACGCAGGTGTTTATAGTGGCCAAGCGTTTGTGCAGTTCACAAGAGCTTTCTCACTCTATTTAATAACCCAGTGTAATGACCGACACTTTAGATTGACATTTATAGTTTTTACATGTACATTCCGTATGTCGGATGTCCGTCAGGTGACCAGCATACACTGTCCTAACCAAACTTGGAAATATATAACATGTTCACAACGCGCGAATCGAACCCACTGTCAAAAGGCCACGCTCAATACAAATGGGCCACGGAGGCGTTATTAAATTTTTATTTTATTTTAAATACAACAAAAGTACAAAGCAGTAACATGAAATCGGCACTTGTACATAAATTTAATTAATTTTACGACTCAGAGGGGCGGTGTAATTTCTGTGACAAATTTATGTAAAATTCTCAAAAATATTTGCGTAATTCTTTTCGTTGAATATTATTTTCTTGAGAGCCGCAAGTTCATTCCCAAAGTTGCGGTGGCCAAAGTTTGGAACGGTCACAGACTCGAAATGTTTTCGAGACGAGACGAATATAAACTAAATACATTTATTTAAAATAAAATAAGAAGTTGCAGTCTGAATTTACTTTAAGTCCTAATGAAATAAACCGCGCTTTAGATGTATTTGCTTATTTTTAAGTAAAAAGCTAGTTTTTCGTGGTTTTACCCACGTGGACTTATTTGATATTATCAAGATTTCTGTTTTATTCCGAAGTTTTAACGAAATAAATATGTTACGTAATCTAAGTGTGCTGTCTTTATAACAAATTCTAGCAAAACCTGTTTAGTTTTGGCGTGATGAGCTGATAAAATCCTAACAGGAAAATTGTGACATTGCATTTCATTAAAAAAAAATACAGAAAAGAAGAATTGGTCGATTATTTCTGAGTTTTGTCGCTCAACATCTACTGTTTTTTATCTTTATCTGGCACTACGGCTATATAACCATGGCCAGTGTCAAGTAAAGGCGGGAAATCAATTTCCTTGTTCCAATATTTTTTTAGCAACGTTACATAATATCGTCAAGTCTAAAGTCTAGTCAAAGTCAAAGTAAAACGTCGGTCAAAGCGCCAAGTCAGTCTTTTTAGTGAAGTGGTAGACGCTTTACTAAAATTTCGAATGGAATTTTGGAGGACAGTGGCGTAACTACAAGGTGGCAAGCCGGCAAAATGCCACGGGCCCCCAGCCGGAAGGGGCCCCCGATTAGCATCCCCTAGACAATAACCGCTTGACGTGTTTTTGTATTCGTTTGACATAGTGGAACGAAAGCGAATTTGCCACGGGCCTCGAACGGTATAGTTACGCCACTGTTGGAAGGATACATAAAATAGCAAGTTCCTTGAAGTTGTAATCTTGTTCACACTTGTGCATGACATCGAACATTTAATGGTTAATATTCTACCACTACAACTTACAAGGCATTAAAACCGAAACAACTCAAATTTAACGAAGAAATACAATAACCCAACATCACTTTTTCGCATCCCGCTAAAACTCCGCAACAAATTAATAAGTAAATTATTAATTTCAAGTGATCGATTTATGCCAATCCTCGAAACAGCCCCAGGCGTCGTCACCCTAGCCTTAATAACATTAAAATCGTCAGAGTGCCGTGATTTTTGTAATGGTCACCCCGAGGCCGTCGCGACACTTGCGATTCGCACGGGCACAAAGTGTTGCCATCATCCGGGATAATATTTCCCATATCCATTTCCTTTGTCCGTCTTTTCGGTGATACGCCATTGTATGTATTGTAGTCGTGATTACGAAATTAAATCTTTTCCTCCTCAATTTGTATTTGATGATTGTGCGTCCTGTTATTGCAAATTACTGAAATTTAGTTATCATTTAGGAGTTTTGATAAATTCCGGAACGTTTTTGTGTCAAGAATTATAATTTATAAGAACTAATTATCCTTTTTCGGAACTAAAAATGTCGTTAAATACCATGCAAAATTAGTTTAACGATTTTGCTACTTTTGACAGACTAATACACATTTTTTTCAAAATCAAAAGCAGCTTATGTTACTCTCCATCCTATTAATTAACTTCATGTCAAAATTCAAGTCGATCGGTTGCTTTCTTAGAGCGTGAAAGAAGGACAAACAATAACTAAACACACTTTTCAGGATAAAGTTAAAGTCGAAAGTACATTTAATAATTTTATTCTAATCAATATACTCGAACGCGCTTGGCCGCCCCGAGTCTCGAACCCGTAGCTCTCACGCTAACATGAGCACGCTGAGTTTATAAAAATTTCAAATTCTCCCTCATTGAGGTCGGCACCGAGATGGCTTTGCAAGAATTTCCAATTCGAGTAGCAAAATATGAGGGCCTTCCGAAGCCAATTTCTTCGAGGCACGCTGCCAGAGAATAAATAAGGTGATCCCTAATACTCTTCCCTGATTAACTCCAGATCGACAACTGATCGATGAAGAGTGCGAAAGCGAAAATGCAACCTGTGATCGTAATCCAAGCACTTAACACTAATTAAGCCCTTGAGCAACACACTTTTATTATTTTATTTATCATGGCTCCCGCCCGCGACGATTTCTCAATTTTGAGTAACTCTGACAACTTAAGCTTAGTACATTAAGATTTTTAGCAATATTCTGCGAAATAAACCTCAACCTGTCACTTAACGGACGTTGTTCGTAGTGTCCACATCCTGAGGATGGCCCGGTGTTGAGGCGAAACGCGCGTCGAGGTTCTCAACCCGCATTTTTACTTACAGGTTGAGGTTCATTTCGCGGAATATTGCTAAAAATCT
>JAOTAV010093290.1:0-11281 GCA_026546445.1 Cyclargus thomasi | reverse complement strand
AAACATAATATAATTATTAAAAACAAAGGATATGGGCGAAAAGCCTATATTTTTACCTTTTTTTTAAATAAAAAAAAAAAAAAAAAAACTACTATATCTATATATTAATACGCGAACGGAAAACTTTGCACCCCTTTTTACGAAAGACGCGTAGATGTAAAAGCATGAAATTTCTTCCAGTTAGAGTTGGTATGGAGGAGGAGCGTGGAATACCATTATTAAGTATAGATATATAGATATATTACATTTTTTGGAGCTCCTACATACGACTTTTATATTTATAGTCGAATTTTGACCACAAAGCGAACTCTAGTAATTATATAATTTTTTTTCTCTTAAAACTTACAGAAAACTGTCGTGAAACGCGTTGTGCTGTGTTTCGTTCAGTGAGTGAGTTCACCGGTGTTCCAATGTCCCTATTTCCCCTATCCCTATTCCCATTCTGTATTCCCTCATAAAGGCCGGCAACGCACATGCGACTTCCGAATGTCGCGAGTATCTATAGGCGACGGCAGTTGCTCTCCATCAGGTAACCCGTCTGCTCCCTAAATATCATAAAAAAACACGATTTGTAATACAAGCGGTTAAAGAAAAATGAAGATAGAATGGACAGAGGGGTCATTCACGGACCCCGATCGATACCTGTCGCCGCGGTAATCGCTTACCTCAGGTAATCTTTTACCTGACAATCACTTACCGGCGGGTAAGCGAGCGTCAGCTTATGCCTCGATATATCATACTTCAATAGTTTATTTATTGTAACTTTCGAAATATATTTTAGGACGTATACGTGCTGCTCGTTCTGATGAAATCTAAAGACTGTTATGATAATGAAAACTTATCGTATAGATATATGGTACAGATATTTTTTATATATTGATTGTACTGTTGATTCATGGTGGAAATTCATGTTCATAATTAATGAAACACACTTTTCTTGCATTTTCTCCACTATCTTTTTTTAGATTTTACAAATTTATAACAAATACACGGCCGGTTTCAGTATATATATTAATAGTGTGTTTCATTAAGTATGAAGATATTTTTAGGAGGTTTGAATGATGGAGTAGGTTCGGATGATAGAAAACTGGGAAAAAGGGAATCAAAATTTAAATTTTAGCAATAGTTTTACGCGGGCAAAATCATCGGAAAAAGCTACTAATGTCTATTATAATTATTCAGCTGTATTGTAGCACTTTCATTAATATTACAGTACTAAAATTATTTATCGTCGAAACTTCTATTCTAAATTCAAATCTTTTTGAACGTGATACCGCAAACAATGGGTACAGGGGAACCCCCGGGGGCAGCGGTAAAAACGTTGCGGTACGCAGCACCCGCTCCGGGATCTGGTGTCGGGTATTCCCCCGCGACCGTCCGTACGAAAACCCTATGATGAAGTAAAATATACTAGGTGTATCAAATGTTTTGTTGGTATACACAATTACTAGCTTTTGGCGGGTTTGTAAAACGAGTAATACTAATATACTTGTAATATAACACCGATACCGGTTTTGGTGACGGTGGCCGATATATACGAGTATACCAAGTCTGTTACGGAGGAGTATGCTGAAGTGTGCGCGTAGTACACAAGAGTACTCTCTCGTCCTGTATCCCCATAACCCAGTGGGACGGATGGTTAAAACGGCCGGCGAGAGGTAAGGCGCAGGTCGGTCATTTGCGTTGGATGGAAATGTAGCCGATTCGGCGCATGAATCATCTTTCTTGTCAGACAATCAGGTGATCAGTCTGCATAGTTCTAACCAAACTCGGAAATAAGGTAGCATATGTTAGTCTCGATCCTTTCATTTAGGTCTGTGGTGAAAAAAAGTTAATTGTTTACTTCGTTAGGTCTTGAAGAAAGGACAAACACACACACACTTTCCCCATGTATATTAGTATATGAGTGAGTTACATTTAAATTACATTATCGTTATTTTACTTGTTACTTACAATTCGGTGGCACTACCGAATTGTTTGTCGCGAATTAACTGTTTCCAGACCAAAATCCGTTTCCGTTTCTAGTAATTAGATTTTTTCCTGTTTTTGCTTCCATCTTTGTTTTATCTTGATTTACACTGAATTTATCTTAGCAACGAAAGAGTAAATCGAAACAAAGCAGAGTTAATTACGAGAGTATCTCTTGAAGACAGCGTCTTCAAGAGTCTCTACCTGGATATTCAATAAAAACTGACTTTAAATCCCGCGAATCGCCAAGTTAAATAAAAAGGTATTTAGGTAAATGGAGTATCTTGTTCCAACGGGAAACACTAAGTTTGTACCTAAGTAACGATCCAGAGAAATAAGAAAACGATTCGCCGCTCCGACTAGACTGTGATAGATTAATTGTACTTAACTACCTGCACTATGTACAGTCTGGGGAATAGGGAATTTCACTGACCTCTATTATACACGCTGGTCTGACAATACCTTTTGAAATGCCAGCTCCTTACCGAGATGATTTGAGTGTAGAAACGAGTGGGAAAAACTAAAAAGAACTAAATCTGACGTAATTTGCAAATGGCCGCTTAATCGTTTAAATTCTATTTGGCTTACAAAGTGTTTAACTAAAAGTTTTACGCGATAAAGTTATGTTCTTTTGTATTATTATTTATATTACACAGCTTATGTTTAAATAAGTGGTGGAAGTTCATAGGTAAACTATAAAAATTGTGTGTTGTGTAAAAATTATGTATAAAATCATTAGTTCCATTCCCGCTCCGTCACTGCCATCAGCGCCAAAATACTGCATATGAAATCGCCTTATGCGTTTTGTTTACCAACACCGTCAACCGAGAACGAATTATTACGGCACAATAAAATGCAATTTTATGATCTAGGCTTTAAGTTTCATTTTTAGCAACATTGCCTATCGTCAATGTCGTTGTCAATATCTTACTTATTTTTCAACAGAATTGAGAGATTTTTTGTCACTCTGTATATCTTCTTTAGCCCAATATCATAATAATTTGTATTCAATAAATTTTCAAGAGCTGCAAGTGTTTTGTCTGCCTTTTATAATAGGAAAGTTAGCAGTAAGGCCTCCGGTCAACTCACACAACTCACGGTGAACTAGCCTAATGGTGCCGAAAACTGGTTTTTACGTGGATAAAATTTATGTAGATTGTACAGTACTTTTGACACTAAAGTTGGTGAAAAAGAAAAGTCCACGCTAGCTTCCTCACACGGCGCTATAAAGTATGAAACTTTAACATTAGTAGCACCTGCAGTTATTAAGGCACATATATAACGCAGTAACTCTCTGTGGAATAATGTTTTACACTCGAGTTACACGGACAAAAATGTAACGCGATGCAGAGTTTTCATCTATATATAAACCAGGGTTCGGGTTCGAACGATGTTGTCTTGTCGGTTTTGGTTTGTGAACCTAAGCCATTCTCAAATGCCCTTGAATATCGGCAAAAAATTGAATTTAAATCCGGTTTAGTCGTTTGGTATATAAGGCGGGTAATCTCTTAATGCTACTAAACCGATTTAAAAAAAAAACATTCAAAAGCTAACTAATTATTCTAAGATTACTATAAAAACATATTTTTGCTTAAAACTAATAAGTTAGTTGACGCCCAACGATGTAAGAACGGGACAGTTAGTCTCGTATAATAACATTCGTCTAAGAACGATTCGATCTGAAACGAATGGTCCGATTTTTCTATATTTTATCAGACACGTGTTTGTTCTCACATTTCTCTCCGATCCCGAACAACTTTTAATCCAATAAGTGAAATGTAGCATCAACTTTTCCTTCTAAGTTTGATATTCCACAAATTAAATAATAGTTTCATTTCTATTCGTATTGGTTGAATGTAGTAGTTCACGGAGCCCCAACTCACAAATGTAAGGTTAAGTTTGTACAAAGAAGATGAATTTTATACTATTCGTTACAAAAATGTTAAAGATAAGATTAGCATACTAAGGGCCTGTTTCACCACTTACATATACTTACACTTACATAGTCTGTCCACAACTATATTTGACAGATTTTGTATAGAGAATCTGTCAAAAAAGTTGTGGATAGCCTAACTGTAACTTTAACAGGTAGGATACAAAGTAAAATAGTTAACGTTAAAATAATTTACTAACATTTATACCATTCATTTGTATCAAAATATTGAAAAAATCAAATAGCCTGGTTGTTGGAACTGACCCGTAAGAATCGTGACTGGAGCCGTATTCCTAAACCAGTTTGAGACTCAAACAAACTAATCAGAGTCCCCGGACTTACTTTAATAAATTAAACAACATTATTGGAGGAGCCGTCGAGTCCAAAATGTGCCGTATGAGAGTAGAGCTCCTGAATTGTAAGTGGATTCATGTAAGTAAAACAATATTACAGTATTAACCACTTATGAGAAAAAATCTTACAATTGACCACATGTTCCATCAAAGAAATTGATTCATAGGCAGAAGGCGGACCTTGGTCTTTTGCTTAGATTATGTCTATTCAAAGGTGTCTGAGACTGTCGCTTACGTTTGACATAATAACACAATAAAATTCCGTAGGTCTATCATTTGGCCTATGATTCAATCTCTGTTATACTACGTAGAATAAGAAACCAAGCTTAACTATGTATGCGTTACTCTAAGTAATAATTGCATACGATATTTAAAGTGCTTTCTTTCTCTTTCAGGTAATATACTGCTGCCTTAGTAATAAGCTCAGTAAAGTAGGGTAAGTACTCATTTCCCGTGCCGTGCACTCATGGGCTGCTTAAGTCTCAAAGAGTTTGTCGAACAAATTGCATAACGATCTAAAGTAGAAGCTTGTGTCGTTAAGATTTAAATCTAATATTTTTGTCTTTGACGTTATGAAGTTTTCGAAGTCTAAAAACTCATTATTAAATGTCGTAAGAGACTACAAAACCTTATTAAAGCAGATATTAAGCTGCTGCGAGGTTTCAAGTATGAAGTGAGATTATGGTTACTTAAATAATAACTTTTACCAAAATGTACTATAACTCAAAAACAAATATTATCGCGGATAAACTACGTTACCCAATAAGGACTTGGAAAAAATATTATGAAAAACACACGTACATCCGCTCGAGTGCGCCATTGAAATAGTAAAAATAGAACCGCACAAAGGATACGTTTCAGGATGTGTGCGGGGAGGAGAAATAAAAGAAGCACATGTCGGTTTCACAGATACTGGCGAAGGGAAGGGAGGCGGGGGCGACAGGGGGGGGGATGGATTCACCCAAAACACGATTCAATTTCAAATGATCTCTTCATTTTGATCAAATGTTTTCTTTTGTTACACGTTGTTTTGTCAGTTAGAACAATTCCGTGCGCTATATGGGTTGTTTGATCATAATAGAATATGTCAGATTTGCTTTTGTTCTCCGTTCAAATGTTTTCATGGTGGATATAATATCGCCATTACGGTATGCGTGAATTGTCGTACGGGCGGTGTGTGACGTGTTTGCCTTTGGTTTCTAAATTTAGGTATCTTTTGGGTAATATTTGCGGCAGCGCAAGTTTAAATGGACCATAAGACACCAAAATTGGCCTATATCCTAAGCCATTAGTTTTTCACGCTTAGACTTCTATATATTTAAATTCAATGCTAGTATCTTACTTCAAATATTGTTCAATGAATCAAATGATACGTAACAATATTATGTCCTTGATGATCTTAAAATGAAGGCACTTTTCAGATTGTCTATTTGAAATTCCATCTCAGCTGGTTATAATTTTTCAATTGGAGTAAATATCTATTTAAATGTGTTTGAGTAACAAAATTTCTATACAAACGGGCGAAGAGGTTTTCAGGAGCACTGCCGCCGTAAAACACCGTGACCCACTTGTGTCGCGGCCACTCGCCGATATGACCCCGCTACACGCTCCGATCTACCTACAGTCAGCATTCTTAGCATGGCCACCGTAGAAAAGGTTTCTTTCCATAGCAGAATGACAAAAAAAAAACGGTAAATCAACAAAAAAATATGTATAATATCAGTTAATTGCAAATATGTCAGTCCTTTTTTTCTTATTCTATTATATTTCTACTTAGGTTTTGCCAAACTTGCAGGACTGTTATTTACACATAATATGAAAAAAAACTCATCTTCATACCAGATAGTATGAATTGGGCTGTGAACGTGACTTATAGGAGTTATTCAGATGAATTCACATCACAGAATGCAAGAGAATTCTGTGTTGAGCGAGTTGAATTTCAGGGACTCAGTTACTCAGCTCACTTATATGTCATTTTTACACACATTGTGCGTTTGGTAGTCAAATTTATCAAAATTGAGTAACTCTGTTGCAAATATCTATGTCATTCTATGGCTAATGACAACTCCGGACAAAGGACATTGCGAGTCGGGTCGTGTAGCAGGATCTTAATCCTGACCGGCCTTCCGACTGAATAGGGAGGAAATTCGTCGTCTTTGTCGATCCGAGGCTTTTGAGCTGTCCTTTATCCGCGCCTGCTCGCGACAGAAACAGTTTTTTTTAAGCCGGACTTATTCAACAACAATACCGTTTCATTTAAACTTGTAAATTCATTTGAGTGGAATAAACGAGTTTATTGAATGAAGTTCAATTTGAAACGTTAATCTTAGTTTAGAAACTTTCTTACGAGAGTAAGATTCGTATTCGCTAGGCGCAATGTAGATACGCACAGTTGCAAAAAAGGTTACTCGACGGTGGCAGACAAATTGTAAAATTTTTAATATATTATTATTATTTTAATAAATCATCAATCTGTTAAAGACTGGCTAGCTCGGAGAGTGTACACTTTGCCCCGACTTAACCAGTGCGCTAGCTACTCAGAGCGGCGGGACTTAGAGCAGTGCCCGCTACGACTGACTGATAAAATACAGACGATGACACGCGAGCACGATTGTGTAGAGGGCATTCTCGCCTCTGCCCGCCGATATTCGTCTATATTATATTGATCGGCGAGTTGACAAAGTACTACGGACGATAATGTGTACGCTTACACCATGATCGCGCCGAATAACGAATAACTAACATCGACGATAATGTAGAGACTGCATTTTTTTTTATGATATTTAGGTGGCAAGCGAGCAGACAGGTTATATGATGGAAAGCAACTACCGTCGCCCATGGACACTCGTCACATCCGAATAGTTGCAAGTGCGTTGCCGGCCGTTTATGGGGGAATAGGGAATGGGAATAGGGATAAGGAATTAGGGATGTTGGGCCCCCGGTAAACTCACTCACTGAGCGAAACACATCACAACGCCGTTTCACGCTATTTTTCTGTGAGGCTGTGGTAACACTCCGGTCGAGGCGGCCCATTTGTGCCGAAGCATGGCTCTCCCACGTCTCCCACGTTGTCGGTCAAAACAATCAATTATATCCCGATATCCAATAACGGCTCGTCTAGACCGGATCATAAGCAATAAAGCCGGCATTCTGAGATTCGATGTGGATTATTTGTGACGCAACAGAACCCTAATTATGTGATCTCTATGCCGGCGTCGTTCTCATTACCATACGGACGGGGTACTTGGCCAATTGTTTTGTGCTCGCATTTTCGTTTTTTTTTTTCTTTTTTCTTCCTTTAGTTTCAATCTTGAACTTGGAGCATGAGATAGGACTGAGAAACAATTAATAGGTTTTGCTGGCAGCTTCGCTTAGCTCATTTCTAAAATTGCGTAGATATGATTTTGGGATGCTTTCCCCCGCTACCCCCAGCCATCGTCAATTACAGGCCACAATTCACAGGTCAAAATTGAAGACAAGTAGAAGAGGCGAATAACTAACATCTTACAACCGTCGAGTAAGTACTCATTTTTTCCCATAAAATTCTGATAAATCTTGTAATTAAGCGATTTCATCGTCTACTTTGTCTATATCTTTGTCTAGCTATACGAGTACATTTAATCCACATTGTTTTAATTTCAAATATTTTTTCCGGTCTTTTCCACGTCCATTTACACAAAAATTTGGCAGTTTTTGAAATGTTAGTTATCCGCTTCTTCCACTAATTAATTGTGTTTATGCTTGATCATCGTTTGCCATCTTATTACCTCGTTTTAACAGTCACGATGACTAGTAGTGGACCATAATAGACCATTGTGAAAAGGCACTTTTACAAACATAAAAAATACTGAAGTTAAAAACATAATTTTATTTTAGAAATGTAATAATATAATATAAATTTACGAAATACCTGTAAAATGCATACAAACTCCTAAACCATGTTAAATTCATTTCCTTGTAAAAAATATATCAAAGCCCAAAAATTAATAACGTCCCGTTGCGCAAAAATGTTTAATATCAATTATGCTCTTTTCATTTATGCTCGCAGTTCATTAATTCAGGTACGACCGGGGAGAGAATTCCATCTTAGCTGAGTAATTACTTAAATTAGTTGTTGATTAAAAGTTTCAAAATTAATAACCGTTCAAGATTTAAAAAATTTGATCCCTCATTTCGTGCTGAAGTTTATTAATTACTTATTATGAACTCTTCTCTGGGGAGCAACCGAAATATGTGGAGCGAAAACTATTTAGTTTATGAGGGTTAAACGACCTTTGTAGCGAAATCTATTGCTGTCTTGTTTAGGTATTTGTGGTGTTTTCATGTTTTTCAACTACAAATATTAACAACGTTGATTCAAGACACGATGCAACATATTATTTTATTGTTTTTTCAATTACGACATTCAAAATGTAATTGTGTTGTGGCTAAGTTTATGTAATAATATAATATCTATGGACTCTTTACACCACGTCAGTCTGGCCCCGTGCTAAGTACGCGAGGGACTTGTTTTACAGGTACCAACGGAAATATATTTAATACTTTTTATACTATATACATATTTAAGATTATATAAATATATATAAATATTTAATACACATCCAAGACCCAGGAACATTGAAAAACTTTTTGTTCCGACGGCGGGATTCGAACCCGCGACCCCCGGCTTAAGCTACCAATGCGCTTACCAAATGTAATGTAATGTTAATATTAATTATAATGGTGTTCAATAATTCAAGGTTATTAGATTTTACCTTTTCAAATATTTGCATGCTATCTGTATAGTTAAAGGTGTAATAGCTGAGTTATTAAATTATGCTAACATCCTATGTACCACTTTTAAAGCAAATAAATTGATTGATTGATTGAACCGTAAAGTTATAATGCTTTTTGGCTGTATATGAACCAATTTTATAGAGTTAGGGGTGATCCTTAAGAAGTATAAATAACAATCCTCTTTCAGCGGTACCACTTTCACTGTAAACTCTATACAAAAAACTCTTACAGCTTAAAGTATTATGACTCTGTTTTGTCACACCCGGCATTTATATGCCGATAATCAATTTATATCGATAGTTAGGTTTGACCTATAATACAGAATAATACACAATTTACCAACCATAAACGTACTACAAAATCGGCGAATTTCGGTCATAAAATACTTCTAATGACTCGTGCCAAGCGATACAAGTCGTACATACCCGCGGACTTACTGGACCCAGCTGTTCCGGTACATTAGGCACTTGTACCCGGCTACTTGGACCTTCTACCTGGTTACGTTCTGTAGTATTTTTCTCTGGATACTTGAGGAATAAGGTACAAATTGGTTATGTTTTCTAGTATTCTACCACGATACTTAAAGAATATGGAACAAGTTGTGCGCTGTACTCATGCCTCGCACGCAACCATGCAGTAATGTTACGATCGTGTTTGATTTTAAAGTTTTAAAAATGGAACACGACTATTATTTTTCAATAGTAATAAAAGAAAAGAAACTACATCTTTGTAAGATATATTCGTCCAAGCATAGAACTACTTTTAGCGATTGTTTGCGATAATTGAGTATAGGTTTTCGTTTTCGTCGTTATATCATTTAGCATTAACTTCGATTAAAAATTAACAAGATGCACAGAACCCTTCAAAATTTAATAAAATAATGGCACCAAGACTATCTAACACAAAACAACTTAAAGCAAAATCAAGTATATTGAAAGTAAAACTTAACTTAATGAGTTGAAGCTCCCAATCGTACAAACGTTAAAATCACGGTCTCGGAATGACTAAGACCGGAATAGCGCTTAAGCGTAGTTTCGTCGGTGCCACATTTTAGACGACGACTGTAAATCTTTATAATATTTGGTCGAAGAACATTAAGGAGTCTATGTATTATCTAGAGTACAAATTAGAATATATTTTAACGCAGAGTTTTTATTTTAATAGAGAATTCTTACAATAATATCTCAGCGGTCCTTCAGGAATGGTTAAGTTTTTATTTAATAAGCGAAAAGAAATATTAGACTATAATTATAACGATCCCGGGAGGCTCGGGGCTTCTGCGGTAAATGGGCCACTCGAAGCTCGAAATATTAGAGATATTAAGATCTTTAACAAAACCAAAGATTGTCGAATCAAATTAATGGCTTATATATTCTAAGTGCGATATTTACAGTAAAAATTATCTATGTAAAGTAACAGGCAGTGACCACAGTAAATTTCAGATGAGATGTTTAAATTCATACGTTTGACGTAAAACGACAAAACTCGTTACTAGGGTTGTTACTAACAAGACAAGAATGATTACCTAATTTTTGCATTACGATTACATAATCAAAACACTTTACTTTTAATGTGGAATAGACATGGATTAAAAAAACAGCACACAGATTTTATTGATTTTCATTAAAATATTTTTTTTATCTTCCAATACCGTCATAGCACGGGCGGAGTCGTGGGAAACAAAAAGTTTAAAATAAATTTATATTTAAAAACTTATCAGTACATAAACTTTTTATCTAACACTGGAATAATCAGGCCTAAATAGTGTAACATTTATAATTTTAACTAATACGGCAATTTATACAAAAACATCACCACCTATCAGCATCAGCAGCGAAGTGTTGCGTCCGTGTTCATGAGGAAGCGTGTATAGAAATCCATACATTACTGACACGGTCGCCGTGTTTATAGTATTTAAGCACGGGCGACACGCGGTCGCCGGACTATTGCCGCACCATGAGAAAACAAAGTACAGTAGCAAATTAACAAAAAGGTCAGCTAAAATTTAAGTAGTAAGTATTAAGTGGCGTTCAAACGTAGGCGAGTTAAGTAATCATAAATTGCTGGTTCGATAACAAGATAAGTCTCCATAAATTATTCAATTACTGCCTACAAACTAATTACATTTAATATTTTACTCACTAAATACCTATTTTATTAAAATTTTTGATAATTTAAATATTATAATATGAACTGCACTAAACTCAAACGTCTACACGCTGGTGAGTTAAGTTGGCGGGGTGCGGGAGAC
>JAOTAV010093289.1:0-36104 GCA_026546445.1 Cyclargus thomasi | reverse complement strand
CCCCTTATTCATAAAAATATTTAAACAGTGCTAAAACTAATCAAGATTCGCTGTCCCTTTTTGAAATATTGAAAACGTTACACGACAGAAAGGGACAGCCAACCTTGATTAGTTAAACACTTACATGGTTTTATGAATGAGAAGGTTAGTGTCTAAGCACAATATGATTAGAGCCGAAATTCATGTGTTGCTATATTTGACGCCGAAGCCCTGCCGAACTTACGCCCGACTGAAGTAACTCAGTGGATACATTTAAGTAGTACATTTTTTTTCATTTCAGCAAGTATCACTATGTTGCTTTATTATATTCAATTTGTAACACTTGCAATATGCACTAGCGCCTGTAATATAAGCGAGACCAAAGTGAGCGGATCCCGAGCCCCGAAATCTGTCTGTTCGGGTGATTTGGTGTTTGAAGACAACTTCGACGAGTTTGATTTTGACATATGGCAACACGAAATAACTCTATCCGGAGGGGGGGTAAGTAAATATTTGTTTATATTTATTGGAGAAGTAAAGAATTTAAAATGAAACACAATCGTAACTTTTGAAGATAAGGCTTAGCGTTATTTTTGAAGAAACAAGAAAGAATACAAAAACTAAATGATTCATTCTATCTATCCACCACATCATCTATCCTGCGGTAGAAATAAACAACGGTAGTCATGCTAAGTATTTTATTAGCTTTTCCTTTTTGGCTTTGCTCGCGTAGAATTCGAAAATCGGTTAAATACATTTTTTTTAAAACATGACGTTGTTATAAGACAAAAGGTATAAAAACATATCATATAAATCCTTTGTGTCGTCTTACTGTATTAATTGTTTTATTGTATTCTGTCTCTTGTGCACAATAAACTGTTAAATAATAATAAATACGCTAAATTAAATCGATTGGTTGCTTCGTTAGAACTGTAAGAAAGAAAAAACAAACAAACACACTTTTCAATTTATAACATTAAGTATGAAAGTAAGGATTCATCTCGATCAGTCCAACCAGTGAAATTATTCTGTTGCGCTAAACTAAGTTAACCATTACTTATAGAATTGGGAGTTCCAATACTACGACAACAACAGAACTAACTCGTACACTCACGACGGTCTGCTGTTCATTAAACCCTCGCTCACGGCTGACCAGTTTGGTGAGGCTTTTCTATCGAGTGGTCGCATTCAAGTCGATGGTGGAACACCAGCACAGAGGTAGGTATACTTGTTAGAAATGTACAGCTACGTTCGCTTCCACGGATCGAGATTAAAGTTAAGCTTTGTTTAATTAATATTATTTCTTTTGCTGCTTTATACATAAACAATTATTTTTTTAGTTATTGCAAGTATTAAACTGAAAATACACTTTATTTTAAGTTTAATACTTCGACTAGGACGCGGCCCATACAAAAACGTCCGCGACTGACGTAAGATGCGTCTGACAGCCCTTTACAAAACGTCCGCGACTTACGCCTTGTATAGTTTGCACACTTTAATGTACTATATACAATAATTGTTATCTAGATCGCGGCTGTCAGTCACGTCCGTAAGTCGCGTCCGATCAGCCCCCCTAGAAAAATATCAAGCGAGTATCGTTTACTATCGACGACTACATCACGTGACTTTTCGTTCGTCTATGTCAATCCTATACAAAAACACGCCAAGCGATTATTAAGAGGGGTCGCCTCCCTCGACAAGTGTCAAGCGAGTATCGCTATGAATATGTCAATCCCATACAAAACAAGCGAAGCGATTATCGTAAAGGTTAATCGCTTGCCACTTGTCTGTTTTTCGCTTTAGAGAGTGAAGCCTGTAAACTTAAATTCTTAAAAAAGCTTTTGAATTTAGAACAGCAAGAATGAAATATTATATACGCAGAAGGTAACTAAATTAACACCTCGTTAAGAAGCAGTTGCTGCTGGAAAATTTCTGCATCTGCAATATATACTTGGACCATTTTTTGACGTGGTATAAGTAGATATACAAAATAGACTATTTACTTCATTACAAAATATCTCTTATTATTTTCTCCACTTCCTCACAGATGCACCGATTCATCTTCTTGGGGTTGCGAGCGTATTGGTACACCCTCAAACATACTCAACCCTATAAAAAGCGCTCGAATACGAACAGTAGAGTCCTTTAACTTCCGCTATGGGAAAGTGGAAGTTAGGGCTAAGATGCCTGCTGGAGATTGGCTTTGGCCAGGTAAATGTCATACTATATGAAATGAAAATTTACTAATATTAAAATTTAAAATTTACAAATTGCCCTAATTTGTGAATTTAAAAAAAAATTTTTCACTACTTTCTTCAGATATGTTGGGAATAGTCTTAACGGCACTTGTCAGGAAGTGGTGACATAAGCACTCAGATAGCTATTTAAATTGATCTCGTTAGTCAATCTTGAGTCAATCTTACATTGGGCTACGATGACCAGTCAGAAAATCCATCAAAAAATGTTATTTAAGGGGGCAAGCGATCAGACGGGTTACCTGATGGAAAGCAACAGCCGTCGATCATGCACACTCGTGATATCCGAAGAGTCGCAAGTGCGTTGCCGGCCTTCATGAGGGAATAGGGATAGGGGGATTAGGGAAGTTAGGCGACCAGTAAACTCACTCACTAAACGAAACACAGCACAACGCCGTTTCGCGTCAGTTTTCTATGAGGCCGTTGTTTTTTAGCTATTTGGCTGCTGCCTTCAAAAAACGCTTATGGAAACTGGCCAGCCTCTGGTGAGATCGACTTGGTCGAGTCTCGAGGTAACCGGAAACTTTACAAAAACAAAAAGAATATTGGTGTAGAAGAAACCTCATCGACTCTACATTTTGGTCCCTTCGGGTCCCTGAACGCTTACCATGTTGCTTCATGGCCACGCAACAAGCCAGATGGGTATCATAATGACTTCCATCGATTCCAACTGCATTGGACACCAGGTAAAGGCATTCCTCTAGCTTCTCCGTCATACTTCATTAATCCGATTCGGGATCGTTTACCGGAAATAAGACAAAAAACATCTCCATACCAAACAATAGAACCGGTTCTGAGATTTCGACGTAAAGACTGAAACACTTTCGCATTTATAATATTTCTTACTTCACGTCACACCTTCACCACACTTCGTCACACCGATTAATATGAGTTATTTATTTTACAGTTATTTAATTAGGCTAAGGGCCTATTTCACAGCTTACTGATAAAGTTTCTGATAGGCTATTCACAACTTTTTTTACAGAGAAAAAAAATCGTGGATAGACTATCCAACAATTAACAGTAGGTAAGCGGTGATAAACGCCCTAAACCGTTGTATTTATTTTTTAGATACCCTAACATTTAGCATAGATGACGTGGAACTTGGGAATGTTACACCAAGCAACAACGGTTTTTGGGAATACGGGGGCTTTCAGAAGTATCCAAATATTTCAAATCCCTGGAGATATGGGACAAAAATGGCACCGTTTGACCAACAGGTGAGCCAATATTCATGTGAAACATATATTCTGAAGATATGTATGAGGATTACCAAGTGAATTACAGGTACTGTCGCGGGCTTTTCAAGTTACAAGTGCCTTGACGAACTTTTAGAGGAAATAGGCTAAGTTAAGAGATAAAAGAAATACAGGGGAGTTGAGACCCCTGTAAAGTCACCGATACTCAACGAAACGTCGTTCCACGCCGATTTTCTGCGTGGACGTGGTTTTTCTCTGGTTAAAAGCATTAATCATGTGCATTTTTTCAGTTTTACCTCATTATAAACCTAGCAGTCGGCGGAGTCAATGGGTACATGCCTGACGACGCATCGAACCCGCACCCAAAGCCGTGGTCTAACCAGTCACCAACAGTATGTATTCCTAGCAACGTAAATTTATTTGAAATTAATGTAATCGCTTCATCATGCACAAATATCTTCACAAAATTACTTCTTATTCGTTGGGTGTAATTTCGGTTCGGACAACGCGCTCGGTGGCAAAACAAGGTGCACTCGGCGATCGGCGGCATTATTTTATGATATTTAGGGGGAAGCGAGCAGACGGGTCACCCGATTGAGGAAAGCAACTGCCGTCGCTCATGGACACTCGTGACATCTGATGAGTCGCAAGTGCTTTGCCAGCCTTTATGAGGAAATAAGGAATTAGGGAAGTTGGGCCACCGGTAAATTCATTTACTGAACGAAACACAGCACAACGCCGTTTCGAGCCAGTTTCCTGTGAGGCCGTTGTATCACTCCGGTCGAGCCGGCCCATTCGTGCCGAAGCTTCGCCCTCCCACGGTAAAATTGGGACAGCCACGCTTCGGCACGTAATGCATATATATTGTCACTTATATGACAGACGACCATTTATTGATATCTCAAATCACTACTACTACTATAAAAAAAAATTATGGCGGGCAAATGCCATAAATTTTTTTCACATGCACCCAGCGAGTAGGTAAGCAAGAATAAGTTCAACCACGTTTTTTGATTTTATATTCTTGATTAACCTACAACAACAAATTTATCTGACACCTATTTAATTTTTCCAGGCTGCTACGGACTTTTGGAAGGCCAAAGACAATTGGCTGCCAACTTGGAATCTAGACAAAGATGACGGCGAAGACGCTGCCTTGAAAGTGGACTATGTACGAGTTTGGGCCTTGTAATATTTTTTTAAATTAAACAAAAGATGTTATGATCTTAACTGATATATTTTTATTTATTGAAAAACCATATTTGTTAATAGGAATGTGAATAATCGTATTAATTACATACTTTTTAAATACTTTACATAAACATGGTGCATTGAAACCACTTGGCAAATCATAGAATTTCATTTATGATCAGCCTCAGGGTTCAGACCACACTGTGGTTAGGTTCCAAAATAAAAGCCAGTTTACTGGAAAGTACTCGTAATGTTAATCAACGCCATATTGTAAGTTGTTAAGTCTAAAATCTATGAAGCCAGTGCACTCTTTGTACCGGTAAATACATTTTAAAATGCTCCGCATTGACGTATAATATGACTTAGGTTCGTAACTAAGTCTATAATACTTTAATGCGGAGCATACTCGTATGTAGTATTTCAAATATAACATTTTAATACACATGGTTCACTAATCTTAAACTTCATATTTTACAATAATTACGAATGCGCGTCACACGTCTCCTGTGTTATTAGAACAATAAATCTGTAACATGTCAGTACAACATAGCATCAGTAGTCAGACACAATACACAATAAACCGCAGCACACTGGATAATATTTTGGAACGGACCAATGGGAGCTATTTTTTACAAAATTATTTTTGCGGGTACATCGAACAGACCATAGGTAATAAAAAAATATATTTTCCTAGCAGTTTTCTTTCTGATTTATAGTTTTGTCTATGGTCTAATATTCTTTGCCAAAGAAAGAAAACACTGGGTGCTTCCTTGATGCGATTAAATGACCATAGATAATAAGGACTTTTAAAAATTGTATTATATTTTAAAGTGTGATTATCTGTCTATTATTTGTATGCGTAGAAATATTTTTGTCAAAGAAAGCACCCGCAGTCGTAAACTACTAACCATAGATAATCAGTCCATGTGGTAAAACCGCGGGCTGAGATACTGCGGGGGACGGCCGCTGATCGGCGTGGAGGTTAGCACGTGCGGCGGCAGTGGGCGTCGCTTGTCCGCGAAAGGGCTCGCGCGGCTGTAGTAGCGCCGCTCTATTACCTGTTGCATACATTTAGAACAAATTTTAAAAAATGTTCCTTTTAGGAACAATTTATGGGAATAGGAAAAACCGGCCAAGTGCGCGTTGGACTCGCGCACGAAGGGTTCCGTACCAGTACAAAGCAAAAAAAATGGATCAAACATAAGTAAGCACGCTATTTACTCCGCCACACCGCTAATGATGAACGCGTTGAATTTATTGTTATTATTATGCATCTTATCATGGAACGAAGGCGCAGAAAACATATTTGTTGTATTAGAGGCACTTTTAAATATTTAATTTAGTTTGTTTTTAGTATTTGTTGTTATAACGGCAACTGAAATACATATTCTGTGAAAATTTCTACTCTCTAGTCTGGAGACAGACGAACGGACAGAGCGGACATCGAAGTCTTAATAATAGGGTTCCGTTTTTACCCTTTGGGTATGGGACCCCAAAAAGGAATGGGGATAAGACATAAGGTGTAAGGACGACTGTACACTCTCGCCGAGACACAGCGAGACCACCCGAGTACGAGGGGAATGGTTGCACTCGCCCAGTCTTGCCTGTCTTGCCTCCGGCGAAAGTGTCGCCACGAGAATCAACCGAGAGGCCTAGTCGAGACTGTACAGCCGCCATAAGGCCACAAGTAACTTACTCGAAAAAATACAGCATAGCGCTGTTTCACGTCGGTTTTTATGTGAGACAATGGTATTTCTCCGGTAGAGCCGGTCAAAAAAGGCTGCAACGACTCAAATCCCGATGTTATTTTGGGCGATATTAACAATATACAAGACAATAGGCATAAGTTTCCATTTTTTTGAAAACAAAACGTATTGTTTCTTCAAATACCTTATCAAAGAAACGAGTCAACTTCACGGCATTGCTGGTTCCTGGAGCCAAAGACCTGGAATACGAATAAATTAATCATACCTTTGAACGCATTATATACTTTTATCGCAACAGCTGCATAAGTGACGGAAACTTGTACATCGTTATACGAGTGTGTGAAGACAGCACAAAACCACGTAAGTGATTTTTGTTGTATTCAGAGTAAGCAAACAGTGGCTGCGTTCGGCAGCGTTTTTTGACGCATGAGCAGTGAAATGTTATACTGTGCAGACTACATGTTTTATGACGTTGTCATGACAGCGCATGCGTATAAGAGAATTTGCGCGCGCATACACCCATGCAAAAACGCTACCGAACACGGCCAACAACACATAACGTTTTTTGAAAAAAAATATTGACAGTTTTTTTAAGACTACCAGCTGAGGAAAGACTTCTCTAATCGGTTTTGATTTAAAGCAATTGCAAGCTAGCCTTGCTCGTAGGCGTCCAGTTCATCTTGTTATCTTTTTTGAGGCCTTCTATCCATTGTCCATACTAATACTATAAATGCCGAAAATATGTCTGTCTGTTTGTCTGCTTATCTGCCTGTCTGCTGCCTCTTCACGCCGAAACCGCTCAACCGATTTCGTTAAAATTAAATGCGGACATACTTTGAGTCCCGGAGAAGAACATATGATATTTTTTGCCTCGTAACATTAATGTAGGTGTGATAAAAGTGTTTAATATAATAACAGGCATCATCTAGTTGATTAATATTTAGTTATTACTGGGCCTGTTTCTCCGCTTATAGATAGTCTATCCACAACATTGACACAAGACAGATGCTGTATAGAGAATCTGTAAAAAAAGTTGTGGATAGCCCAACAGAAACTTTATCAGTAAGCGGTAAAACTAAATAACTAAACACAAACCTTGCCTGGTGACAATTAACGAATATCTCGTCGGCCCCACACTGTTCGGCGATGTTGCTGGCGAGCCGCCGGTACTGGTTCCTCTTCTGTGTCTCCTCAGCCAGGTCGTACTTCGTCCCTATTACTAGTATCGGTATCTATATAAAAACGAACATCCATACTTATATTGTAAATGGGAAAGTGTTTGCTTGTTTGTCTTTCCTTCACGACTTAACGTAGCAACCAATCGACGTGATTTTTGTCAATGACATAGGTAAAAGGATGGAGCAGTAAGACGCGATTTTTAAAGCGAAGCCGTGGACGAAAGCTAGTTTTTTTAATAAAATTATGATATTGATTGAATTAATATGATATTGATAAAATCAACACCCTGTTTCCCAATTGCGCCATTACAGCAAACGAAGCGAAGGCATTAACGGCCACTGAGTCGAATTTGCTTGCTATAAAAACCTGCAGTATTCTTCTAGCTAAAAACCGATAATTGTCGAGACGAGGTTCCATTCTACTCAACCATCAAGCAAGCAACATTCACTAGTTAGGTTGAACAACTAACTGGAGAATATTACCATAGAGAAATAAAATAATTGGACTATGATATTACTTGAAATTTAACATTAAAGACCAATAGTTCGTCGGACCGACATGAACTCGTAACCCAATCCCACTGGGTCACCAGAATAAGGAACAGAATATCCTTACGCATAAGGCACTAAATTAATTTATTAAACTTTATTAAAAAAAAACTCAACTGCTTAACTGGCTTGGTTTTACTGATCTCGGTATTCGCTAGGGAAATCAGCTTAAAAGATATTACCATAATTCATTAGTACAGTCATACCTCGCTCTACGCGAATGCTGCGTTGCGAACAAAATCGCCTTACACGAATTTCGCATAACGGACTAAACACAAAGTACTTAGTCTTCAAATGTACTTAGATCAGTTTTATGACATATTTATTAAAGAAGCTGTTGCCCGCGACTCGACATTTTTCCTGGATTTTTTTTTTTTGCTACAAACCTCACTGAGCCCGAGACCTTTCCAACAAATGTTAAACCGTAGAAATCGAATAACGGAAAACTGTCAGAAAAAAAAAAACAAAAAAACTAGATAACAAAATCAAAGGGGCCGCAAAATTGTCCTACAAGGGCACCATAATTGATCTCCGCCCCGAGCGTCCGATACCCACGCTACGCCACTGATTGACTGTCGAAGATCATGTCATGTTCAATTATTTACAAAATCGCGTAGAAGGGATATTAGAACGATTTTCTAAATTCGCGTTATAGCGAAATCGCGTAAAACAGATCGCGTTAAGCGGGTTATGACTATATTTTCTTTTTAATATACCGACGGTTAAAAACCAAATACTGCTATCTACAAAATCTCAATTTTATAGGAGAGGAAAAAAACTTCATATAAATTTAATATTATAGTTATGGATTATTTATACACGCAAAATTCACATAATATACTACACTTTATTACTGGTCACCACATTTTATATTAGAAATAACGAGAAAAACAATATTTTGTTAGTAGACCCATATATAAAACCAATAATCGAAAAAAAAAGTAGATAGCAGTATTTGGTTCTTCACCGTCGATATGCATGCATGGCTTAGGTACCTGAGTTGATCCTAAAAATTGCTCTGGATCCACATCGATATGTTGATAGTTGGGATTATTATTGCCTTCATTAAGAATTTCCGACAGCCACTTCTGTAAGTTTACTTGACTCTTCCTATTTGTTAAATCATGCACGAGAATAATACCTGAAATATATTGTGAGAAAAATCTTTTTCCGCTCATCAAACATATTACATACCCATTCAAGCGAGCGGTTCAGTATCCAAATGACAAAAAAGTCATCTCTATCCTCTGTATGTTTTTAATGCGTCATGAAACTTAAACTGCAAAATATCTTCATTCAATCAACTCAAATATAAAAATTAATAAGCATATTAATGCCTATTTATTTTATGTTGACAAAAATCGTTTACAAAAGAGTTCAACTCGCTCTTGGCTACAGTGTACAGTAAAGAGCTCTACACACCCAAGCCGCCGACACAGGTCGGTAACGTATGTGAATGGAAACATGTCGGCATCATGGACTTGCGTGTTTTATGTCGTGTTTTATATCGGCGGCTTATTAAAGTGCCTTATAATAAAATTGATTACCATGAGTAGGTTGATAAAAAACGTTCCGTGTATTCCTGTGGTTATTGGACCCGCCTACATCCCAGAACTCCACAAAAAAGGTATTTTGTGCCTGAGTCCCCTCTTTATAACGATGCAGTTTTACTTCAACCGAACATCCTACTGTCCATCCTGGAGATAGGAGGGGTTTACTATGTGCTATAAGATATGTAAGTGACGTTTTCCCAACACCTAAAAACAAAAATGTTTTATTTGCTGTAATTGAAAACCTTAAGAAAAATTATATTTAGTTAATGTCGAAAACAACATGACAACAACCAATTCTTTACTTAAGTTTTGCAATTATTTATGCTTTTACATTGTGTACACCATACGTTACACGCTGTGCACTTAATATTTTTTAGTTCAATTGTAAAATACCATTTGAATTTTGGCGCCTACTCTCATTTCCTTACTTCAATAATTACTTTTATTTGTACGTTGCCTAAATTGTAAAGAAACTGTCATGGCGTCGGCCGCCTTGACGTCAGTTAGTGATCGGGAATATTTTCGGTAATATTAAAGGGTAAATTGTGAATAATAACGTTATTAGTGTTAAAATTAAATACATGAAATTGAAATTACCAGAGTCACCGAGGACAACAACTTTTACTTTCTCAATTGCTGCCATTTCCAGGTAAACACATAAGCGCTTTCTGTTTGTATGAAATGTTTTGACATGTGTTTGACATTTGACTTGACATTCATTGTTTCAAGCGTGCCAACCGCAAAACATTAAAAATGCTGCCAGAATAAAAAAATATCTATTTAAATGAGTTACTTTATTTTTCGTGTCCCACTTATGGGTAACAATTAAATTGCTAAATTTATTTTGATGCAAAATTTGTTAAAAATCTAAAACCCACTAAAGTTTACTTCCAGACGTTCCCCAAAAAACAACAATAATATTCGAGAGACCATTTCTCTCGAATACTGTTGTCTGTGACCGTGCTTCGGTTTTCTTAAGAAACTACTCACTTCCGGTTAGTTCTTTGACGTCTGTAGATTGAGCTATTTGTGGACGTGAAATTTTGCTAAATCAATAATAAATAATGCGTCCGCCATTGAATCTTGTTATTAATGCTTCTAGTATTTTTTAAAATTAGTGTAAGGATAAAATGCAACGTTACAATGTTATGTACTTTAAAGTATTAACTAATTTATAACGATGGACGGGCTCTATAGAATAATTATTGTTGTGCTTTTTACAATAAAATCAGTGCATTTATATTGTGGACCATACAATGGACAGATATGCAAGCATTACTCCACGGGATACGTGTGGTACAATCATACGGGTGGTCTTGAAAATGAAAAAATCACAACTGGCCTGTGGAAGGAAATGATATCGGCTCTAAAGGAGCCATGTCGCAGTACAGCAGAAAAATTGTTATGCGCCTATGCCTTTCCTAAGTGTACCAATAGAGATGGAGTGGGCTATTTTGCCTTGCCACTGTGTTACGAGGATTGTATGGCTGTTAAAATGCAGTTCTGCTACAATGACTGGATTGTTATTGAAGATCAGAAAAGTCGTGGGGTCTTTTTCGAATCCAGGGGACATTTTCGTCTTCCTGACTGCGAGAAATTGCCAAAGTTTGCTGGGAAAGGTGCACATGTCACATGCAACAATGCAGGCATCACCGATATGGATTACAGTCAAGTTACAACAACTTGCATTCATGGTAATGGACGCTATTATCAGGGCACTATGAATAGGACAGAAACTGGCCTGGCATGCCAAGCTTGGGAGTCCCAGCATCCTCATCAACATACAAGACCACCCCTGGTGTTCCCTGAAGTGCAAAACGCCACCAACTACTGCAGGAATGCAGGAGGAGAGGAGCGTAAACCATGGTGCTACACCATGGACCCAAATGTTCGATGGCAACTCTGCGATATTCCTGTATGTGCTAACTCTAGCTTAGACATAGACAATACTAGTGGACCAATAATTATGGAGAACTATTTCACACCAACCTTTGTTTTAATATTATCTGTTGGTGGACTTGGATGTATTTTAGGAATAGCATCAATAGCACTTTTATGCCACTACTTCCTTAAAAATCACTATTCTAAATGTAATGTATCAAACAGGAGGAATTTACAAAGTATGGATATTGATCTGGACAAACTTCCAAGTAACATGGCTTATCACACAACTGGGGCACAGTTAAATCCTAAATTAGAGAAGCTGGAGTTCCCTAGGAACAATATTATTTATATAAGGGATCTGGGCCAAGGTGCTTTTGGAAGAGTGTTTCAAGCTAAAGCACCAGGCTTAGTGCCTGAAGAGGAGTTCACTCTTGTAGCTGTTAAAATGTTGAAAGATGAAGCCTCCCATGATTTACAACTTGATTTTGAAAGAGAAGCTTGTCTGCTGGCTGATTTTGATCACCCTAACATTGTAAAATTATTAGGTGTGTGTGCTATAGGACGTCCAATGTGTCTCTTGTTTGAGTTTATGGGTAAAGGGGACTTAAATGAATACTTACGAGCATGTAGTACAGCAACCAACTATCCACCCGGTGTTGAAAACAGGGAAGACTTGAGACTTCTTGCTACTCCATTAAACCATTTAGATCTTCTGCATATCGCTCGACAAATTGCCTCCGGAATGGTTTACCTGTCTGACAGGAAGTTTGTGCACAGGGATTTGGCCACCCGAAATTGTCTCATCAATGATGACATGGTTGTTAAAATTGCCGATTTTGGTTTGTCTCATAAAATTTATTTGCAAGATTATTACAAAGGTGATGAGCATGATGCTATTCCTGTCAGGTGGATGCCACTAGAGAGTATTCTTTACAATAAATACACTCTTGAATCTGATGTGTGGGCATATGGGGTATGTCTATGGGAAATCTTTTCCTTTGCCTTACAGCCATACTTTGGTATGACTCACGAAGAAGTAGTGAGATTTTTAAAAGATGGCAATGTTCTAGCTTGTCCCGACAATACTCCCAGATGTGTGTATGACCTAATGAAGCAATGTTGGAACCATCATCCCAGTGATCGTCCAAACTTTAGAGTAATATACCAGACATTGGACAATATTCAAATGATATTAGAAAGAAATATTTCTGAATGATAAAATGAGACATATTAAACTTCTCATATGACATGTACTATATATTTTTTTATTCCTACTTGTAAATACACTTAGATGTATCTTATAAATTATGTTTAGGTCTTAAGTATTTATTGTGTGAATCCATGCATTATTGCCGTTCATTGTTTAATGTAATTAGTATGAAACAAACTTTAAGACTTGTATTGGTTTTTGGAAGTGATATTAAGAACGAAAGATGTACTTGCTCAATTTTGTTACTTAACATTTTGCTTGTAGTTAAAATGGTAAATAGAAATTGGAATTTTTTGTATGGTGTATTAGAATTTAGTTTGTAAATTTTTTTTATTTGCCTTGAAAAGACTGATTTTGGTTATTTTAGATTAGAAAGCCAATTTCAACTTAATATTGACACTGCCTCTTTTCTACTAAGGATGTATTACATTTACTTTAAATAATTATTATTTGCCAAGTAAGCTATACCAGTAATAAGACTTAACTATGGTAACAATTGCACATTTTAAAATTATGATGTATCAATAATTCAATGTTTTTATTAATAATTTAAGATAGAAGTGCTGCCAATCTGCACTATAATTCCAAGCCAATAATAATTTAAATAGTATTTTTATAGAATGGTTTTACAAATCTTGTAAAACAAAATTTAACTGAAATATTGTTGCCAAATAAAAATTGTTTAGTTTCCATGTAAATGAACATTTAGATATGTATTGATTCTTATTGAAATATAACTCTGTTTATGTTAATCTATTTTAAGATGAAATAAACAGATTTTCACTGAAATGTACTCTTTGATTTTAGCATTTTAGCAATTAAATAGCTACACTACTGTAACTGTAAGAAAAAACTGTTGAACCAGCGTCAGTAGTTCATTTTTGTGACAAACAATATGCTCTTTATATTCCAAACCAGTTAATGCCATGCTCAAACCATACATATTACTCATCATCCCGCTTTTATGGTTTTACTGTTTATTTTTCAAGCTTCATTAATGTTTTAACAGCGTTTTTACAGTCACAGAACTTGTTCTATTTTTAACTGTTGGGTGAATCAAATACTTTTTTTTTGTTATTACCTTCAATATTCTCATGGACATGGAAAGTTAATTACCAACCTACATTTTGCATAAATATCTAGTTCTTAAATATAGCCTTTTTTTTACGCCGAGAAAATGCTTTTAAGCATCTTGCGGGGGATGGGGGATCCCGTCCGCAAGTATGTGGGTCTCTGCTGCGTGGGAAGATGGTAGTAGACGCAGCCCCTACCCACTAAAAACTCGGCGGTACTCCACGTATCGCCCTTGGCGGGTCGTGGGATCGCGTGAGCTTACACCACGACTCTGCCGTCTTAAATATAGCCTACTATAAGTTGAACCTAGCAATCTGGTGGCACGGCAATGGCACCGCCAAAGTCGAGAGCGTAGTATAAACTGCCGTACCATCTTTACGGGAACCATTTCGCCGGATTTTCAGCCCCCTATTTGAGGGCCTCTGGTTTAGAAAGCTGAAATTTTCGCCATCTACTAAGTTCACAACACATACATGAAATCCAAAATTTCGAATCTGTAGGTCATTTTGTTCTGAAGTTAAGCGATAGCCAAGTTTCGTATTTCCGAAACCCACTCACTAATGATCATCAAAATAGAACTACTACTTCCTATTAACTCAGAGAGCTGAAAGAGGTGAGAGCTTGGTACATAGCTAGGGTTTATTAGTCACGTAAAGGGAAAACTTATACTAGGATAATCAAAAGAAAATTTCAAATTGTAAAATGGCAAAAACTATAACTATTTTGACGACTGTTGTGGTGAACTGTTTTAGTTTTGTACCTTTTAAGATGGGAAGTAGGTGAAGGAATGGTCCGGCCATTGGAAAATAAAAGAATACAGAGATGTGTATTTACAAAAACTGTTCTATAAATAACCTTTCTACAAAAATAATCGAAATCTAATCAAAACATTTTGTAAAAAAGCAGGCCAAGTCTCTTAGAGATAAACATGCAGGTCCATACCTGCATGTTTATCTCTAAAAAGTAATGAAATCTAGACAAAGGCGTGCCAAGTCAAAGGGTCCTTTCTGTGATTTGTTTATTATTATAGTTAATTTTTCCGACTTGCCGTTGGCTTGTACCAACTAGTTAATAAATAAAGTATGGTCAAAGGTCAGTCATAACTCATAGTACAAGATTTGTCAAAATTTTATGGAAAAAAATTAGAATATACTCGAAGGTTGCAAAATATTACTTTTTCGTTTCTTCCACTCATGTTTTCATATATCAAACAACACTTTCTCTTATAAATCTCAATAACAATAACACATTTATACCTAAACTTATATTGAAATACTCGTGTACTTAGGTCTTATGATCTAATAAATGATCAAAATCTTTTTCGCCACAACAATTATTTTTTGAATTTGGAAGGTTTTTTCTAGGTTCAACTTATAGTAGCCAGACTATATCATGATGACTCATAGCATTTCCGTT
This sequence comes from Cyclargus thomasi, assembly GCA_026546445.1. Lineage (NCBI taxonomy): Eukaryota > Metazoa > Arthropoda > Insecta > Lepidoptera > Lycaenidae > Cyclargus > Cyclargus thomasi. The sequence continues at coordinate 20,910 of JAOTAV010093289.1, read as the reverse complement.
AACTTATCTAGATAACTAAGTAGGTATCTAATCTTTAGCAAGTCTTTATTTATATAAATGATGAGAACCTTATACAAAATAGCGGAAACAATAAGCAATTAACCTACTTCATAAAAATCTACGATGATTAACCTACTTAAAAATTAGGAAAATTGAATGTCATAGGTAAATCTTATATTTTACGGCTGGTGTCATAGTCCCGTACTTTATTATGCCTACAGCACACAGTATCAACTAAAATATAATGACCATATTATCACCCCGTGGTGATATATTCGTGCATGAAACCATAAACGTTACGTACGAGTTGAGATGAGTTCCTTTCAATCCGGCTCAAGGGACCAAAATTTATCAAAGTGTTTTTACTCATAATCTTGATACCCCTTACAAAAAATGTAATATAATTGCGTGGTCTTTTTGTTTACCTAACATGACTTATTTTAATTTTAGTTACTATGACGGAGGAGCGTCTGGTAACGGAAGTGCCTAGCAGCTTAAAACAGCTCGCGCGACTTGTGGTGCGAGGATTCTACACGATTGAAGATGCTTTGATAGTGGACATGCTCGTTCGAAACCCCTGTAAGTTTATTCAACAAAATTATGTAATGGCCACTGTACGCTCTCGTCGTGACACATCGAGACCGCCCGAGTGCAAGAGTTTAAATGGTTGCACTCGCCTCGTCTCGCCTGTCAGCCTCTTGCGAAAGTCTCGCCACGAGACCCTCGACTTAGAGCTCTCGCCAGAGTGTACAGCCGCCATAATAGCAGTAAGATGATGCTGATCATTATTATTATGTTTTGAAAAAGGGGTTCCAAACCTAGGTCCATGATTATGTAGAGTTCTCATGCACATCTGAATAATTTCAGGTATGAAAGAAGACGACATTTGCGAACTTTTAAAGTTTGAAAGGAAGATGTTGAGAGCTAGAATCGCTACTTTGAAAAATGACAAATTCATACAAGTGAGGCTTAAAATGGAAACAGGTAAAGTTTTTCCTATTAAGTATTTTCTTGTTAAAAACTTCTAGTGTTGCGAGTGTCTATGGCTAGTTATTAACCATCAGGTGAACATTTGCTCCTTTGCAACCCAATTAAAAAAAAAAGATATTGCCACGTTTTATTTCTATTCTAGGTCCCGATGGCAAAGCACAAAAAGTGAACTACTATTTTATAAATTACAAGACGTTTGTGAACGTTGTGAAGTACAAATTGGATCTGATGCGCAAGCGCATGGAGACAGAGGAGCGGGACGCAACTAGTCGCGCCAGCTTCAAGTGCCCGTCCTGTGCCAAAACATTCACAGATCTGGAGGTATAATAATAATTAGTCGAGCGAAACTCTATATCCCACTTCCAGTACTTTTTTGTGGTACACTTTACGAAAAAACTATTAGAGCGTTGGATTTGGGCTTTGGAATAGTAATTTATGTACATACCTAGATGTGTTTAAAAATAAAATAGTAATAATATTACTGATCATAATAAAAAATAGTATCGTACTACTAACGCCATCTATGACTTAAGATGAGCAATGTAAATATAAACTAAACGAACTGAGTGTACTACATACAACATGTATACAGAACCGTAAAATAAAAAAAAACCCTTGACAGTCATAGGATACTTTGGGAAACCCAATGACTCATAAAAAGCTAGCGACCCTTCATAAAACTGCGGTTTTTCACTAGTTGGGCAAGAGGGCTCGCTCTTTATATCTCACACTTAGACACATGTTTCTGGTACACTTACGGAAAAACTGTAATAGCTTTAGATTTGGGCCTCATTTTGGTACATGTGTAGATGTGTCATTGGTACATGTGTATCAAAAATGAAATAGAAATTATATTATAGATAATAATAAAAGATAATTAAAAATAATATTGTATACTAACGCCACCTATGACACCTATGAGTGGTACTGTAAAGTTAAACTTATCCTAACAGTTGCACATCTCAACTCTTAGATGGCGTTAGTAATACAATATATTTTTTATTCTTATTTAAAGTCATTATTTAGTTAAACTGAGTATCTACATATTGTACCCAGAACCGTAAAATTATGTCACAGTCATAGAATATTTCGGAAAAGCCAATGTCATTGCATTCCAAAAATCATGCGAGCCATTAATAAGTTGCACACTTTCGCTGTCATTATGTATTGATGTCTCTTTATAGTCAAGGGTTAAACACATTGACACGTTTGCTTTCAAACGACAGCTTTTGTTATTACGATAATTAACATGATCGCCGTATTTCTTGGTAGCATTTACTTTACGAATTGTGGTGTGTAAAGGGCGCAAGTCTACTTAGATCAATTTCTCTGGTAATATAATGAAGGATCTACTTCATTCGGTCGGATAATAGATTTGACATAACACAACCGAAATACACTCCGATACCTTGCTATCAGATCAACTTCTCCGTTGATAGGTACCGCGCGTTTCATTAAGTAAAACTTTTTTGTTATTTCCAGGCTGATCAGCTTTACGACATGATGACCCAAGAATTCCGATGTACGTTCTGTAATGACGTGGTAGAGGAGGACCAATCGGCGCTACCAAAGAAAGACTCGAGGCTTCTACTGGCTAAGTTCAACGAGCAATTGGAAACACTGTACATTTTACTGAGGGAAGTGGAAGGAATTAAGTTGGCGCCGGAGATATTGGAACCGGAACCAGTGGATATCAACACTATACGAGGGTGGGTTGAATTACATAAAGGCCTTGGCTAAAGAGCTTCGGTTTTAATACTGAAAAGCAGTATTCCGCATTTCGATATGACTATCGTATTTATAAGCCAAAGCGAAATCCTCATAAGAATCAAAAAAGGGAACTAACAAAGGACGAGCTACTATGTATGTATGTATGATGGATACTTAGAGCACCTATGTGCATAGTTTTTTTTGTATAGCCTATAATTTTTTTTTTGTATATAGGTATAATGGGGATCTGAATGAGAGCCAGTTTTTACGGATTTACGTCATTTGGTCGGAATATGTCATGGAATTGACATATTCCGACCAATTTAAAAAAATATTAGTCGTGATCTGTCGACTGAGTTTGACATAACCCGACTAAATTACTTAGATCCACGATTTGTATCTGTTTCAACTCCTCTGATTCTACAAACCTACAAATATTTTTTTAAACATAAAGTTTATGGGGTAACTGCTGTAGCCAGTGAGGCACACTTGCCCTGCGCTATCCGTGTTTGAAATATGCTGTGCGTCCACTGCATTGGAAAAGGCTTGTGGTTGTGGTACCCACATAAAGCGTAATAATCACGCTATCGAAGTTTTTGAAACACGGTGGTGTGTGATATACGACAGGTGAAATGTACCACGTGGGCTTCGACCTGACTGAGTATAGCACCTCTCCCGGTCGAAGGATCTTGCTTTGACCACCACGGTCATCCCCACTATATTCCCACAGGCTGTATAATAATAATAATAATATCTATCGATCGACCTCGTTTTATTTATATATATTTTGTTTCAGCCTTACAACAAAGGCGGCTGGCGGTAGAGCAGGTAACGAGCAATGGTCGGGCGACGCGACGCGCGGCTCCGGTCTCGCGGTGGAGGAGACGCGCGTCGACATCACCATCGGCGACGCGCCCGCAGCCAGCGACGCCGCGAGGAAGGAACGACCCGTATGGATGATGGAGAGCACCGTTATCAATGAACAGGTGGGGCATTTTTTAAATTATTATTTTTAATTATTATTTAATAAAAATGTTTCTTTTTAATTAGGCTGGCAGGGAAGATCAGTGTTTAGGGCCTCTTTCACCGCTTACTTATACAATTTGTTTTGGCTATCTGCAACTTTATGACAGATTCTCCATGCGACATCTGTCAAAAAAAGTTGTTGATAGACCATGCGACACTTATCAGTAAGCGGTGAAACAGGCTCTTGATCTTTCAATTAAAAAAAAACTTATTACATACGGTAGAATGAGCAAGGGGGGGTATGATATAAAGAGTTGGCCAGAGCTAGGAGCCCGGGGCACGCGATCCTAAAATACGTTCCTGCGAATGAGGGTTTTTATATTTCATGCGGTACTGGGTTAAGCCAGATGCAGCAGATGGCACAATTTATGTCAAAATATAGCTGTCGTATTTTGTCTGCTCCGGCACAAATGAAATATCGAAAACTTTCATTGAGAAACAAAAAAAATCCAGAAGTTAGTTTATTTTAATAAGAGGCCAAGCGTGCTGACGGGTTACCTAATTGTGCCTGATGGAAAGCGACTGTCGCCCATGGCCACGCGTAACAGCAGAGGCGTAATTGCAAGTGCGTTAGAGGCCTTTTAATCAAGAAGTAGGGATAAGGAATGAGGTGTATGAAACTAAGGCGGTTAAAAAAATATGCGATCCCAAATTTAAATATTCCAGAGCGACAGCGTACACTCAACTGACGCGGCGCTAGAGAAGGCGGCGAGCAACGCAACAAGCGCCAAGACCACCGGCAAAGACAAGAACGACGATATTATGTCCGTCCTTCTCGCACACGAGAAACAGAATCCAGGTATAATACATTTTATAATGTTTTTAAGGAGGTTTTAACGTATATGGGGCTTTGAAACACTCTTTTTCATGCACTATTTCCACTTTATTCAATTCAATTTTACAAATTTATAACAAACACACAACCAGTTTCGACAAAGTCATAATCAGGTAAATATAGTGGAAATAGTGTATGAAAGAGTGTGTTTCATTTAGGTTGAACATGAATTTCCAACTTAAACCAACAGTACATTCAATTACATATGTATATGGAGCTGTTTACTGTTTATTTACTGTCAAAGCTCTAGAGATGTATAAAACGGATAAAATATCTACCACATAATACTATCCGATCGGGCTCATAAATGAAACATAAGTTGTGGTCTATTCGCAATTTTATCACTAACCCCATTATTCATAAAAATATTAAAACAATTTTTAACTAATCAAGGTCGGCTGTCCCTTTCTGTCGTGTGACGTTTTTAATATTCTCGAAAAGGACAGCCAACCTTGATAAGTTTAACACTGTTTAAATATTTTTATGAATAATGGGGTTAGGGGTAAGTGGTGAAGCTGACATTGCGTGTACAATAAGTTAAAATTCCCTGCCTATTATTCGTTATTTTGCAACGTATAGTGTCATGACTATGCTATTTTCTGTCCTTTAAAATATCCCCATCTCAATCGTTTCTGTCGTTTGACAAGAAGAAGAAAGATACACTTGCATTAGGTACCAATGACCACTAAACGTAGCTTCATGTTACATAGGGGTAACCTTATGATGTTATTTCCAGGCAATAACGCGGCTGCATCGCTTAAAGGTATTGAAAAGGACAGCTCAGATTCCAGCGACGACGAGTCTAAAGACCCCTATAAGCTCAAGGACGAAATGGCAGCTGTTGGTAAGTGACATTTATTTAATTGTATTATTGTCGTAAAGACAACATTTTAACATTTTTGGATTCATTGCTGAAAGGCAACACAAAAAATTATAGAATACTAGCGGACTGGACAGACGCCGGTCTAAGTTTATGGATCTAAATCATTCAAAATCAAATTCCGTAAGACACATACAAAAAATTTTATTGAAATCGGTCCAGTCGTTTGGGAGGAGTTCAGTGACAAACACACGCACACATGAATCATATATCAAGATGTATGTGAGAAGAAATAAAGATTATTATTTATTACTATTATTTACACGTGGCTTGGCTTGCCAAAAAATTGTTGATCCCACGGAATTCATCGAAACAATAAAGTACCCTGTATTGTAAGTCAGTAAAGTAATTTTCTTCACCAAACTCCGTTCACTAGTTTGGGCGTGATTGGCGCACAAAAATCGAAAACTTTCATTAATAAAACAGGATTTCTTCCTGCTTTCTTTTTTCGAATTTGTATTCAACGGAGAAATAAATTTTATTATTTCCATTTGTAGCTGAAATGGAGAGCGACGAGTCGGAGTCGGACGACAACGCGCCGACCGTTCTCGTCAACGGCAAGCCCGTGCCCATCACGAGCGTCGACGATGACGTCATAGCACGCATGACGCCCACAGAGAAGGAGACGTACATACAGGTTTATCAGGAGTACTACAGCCATATGTACGATTGAGGTTAGATTAGAATAAATGTTTTTGTAATAACATATTTTTTTTATTAACAACGAGCTGACCCGGCGAATTTCGTGCCGCCTAACCGTCAATGATCTTCTTGCGCTTCGAAAATTATTCCTCTGTTCATCTGTACGATAAGCTCGACGATTTCTCGTTTCTGCACTCGCACGAAACTTTCAACACATAGACAATAGCTGGTCAAGAAAAATCATAGACACTTATAAAAAAACATTTACACATTTGTTAACCTGTAGAAAAAAAAATAGGTATTATTTTCGGAAATAACTAGGTACGTTATAATAATACTCAAATTAATGTCTAAAACAGACAAATATAACAGTTAATGAACTTTTGAGACATTTTACACAAAATAAATTTGTGAACGCACATATGAATAGTTACAGTATTTGACAGGATTGGATTGGCAAATGTTTGACATGAAACAATGAAATGAGAATTTATCGAAATGATTAAGTATTCATTACACATATCGGTTTTTATTTTTTTTAAGATGTATCCTGCTATTCGGGGCGGAGACATATCCGATAAAACATTAAAATTGCTTATTCTATAGAGATTATAGAGATATTATATAGATCTCGAATTATAAGTGTTGTAACAAACCCGTCTTTGTTTTATATATATAGATGACGGTTTTAAAGTTTGTAATGTTCCAGATATGTCTCAAACATAAAATTTATCTGGCAGATTTATACCAATATTGGCTATATAATGTCTGATTGGTAATATCAGTATTTTTCTATATATTATATTGTAATATTAATTAAGCAACAATAGAACCTGTGCCAACCCTTCATTAGAAAATCCACAGTGTGAGTGGAATGAATACACAGGGAAGATTTTTTCCAAAAGATAAATAAAAGTGGTTTTATAGGTCAACTTTTATTAAAAACATTTACATGGCATTTCTGAACTTTATTTACATAAAAAGAAAATTATCAAAAAATAAATAATTTAACAAACAACGACGACATGATAATATGAAGAATGTTCTTTAATACTGCAGTTAACTAGCTTTGACTACTTACTTAATTTTATAAAAGTTTAATTGAATCATTATTTTTATGTTCTACTTATTAAACTGACATCCATTATGAACTTTGGCAATGATAATAATAATAATAATTAAGTACTTTTTAAAATATTACATAAAATCTTATTTTACCATACATTATTATCATCTTCAAATCATAACATATTTTTTAAAACATTACTTTACAATTGCATGTAGCATTGTATTAATCACAAAAAATAATTACTGACTATAACATTATGACGTTTTTTAATTACGGTTATCAGTTTTAATTTTATTATATTTATTTATTTATTCTTTATTTGCTTATAAAAATACATACATTAGAAAGAGAAAAAACTAGATTGGGAATAAAGCAAAAGGGCGGCCTTACCGCTTACAGCGGTTTCTTCCAGGCAACCCATTATATTTAGCTATTGGAATTAATATGTAAAAATCTCGTACATATTTTGTTGTACAAAAACCAAAACAAAACAGACGCGAAACACAAAAAATGTTGTTTTAGTGTTAGCTTGTCGAATACTATATCAACACTATATCAATGATTTTCGTCGGTTTTTATCTGACATCGTCAATCTAATTAGAAAAAAGAAAGGTAATCAACGCAAACATTATTTAAAGACAAAAAATACAATCATTGTATTTCATCTACATATATACAAAAAGTGTATAGCAATTGAAAAATAACTTTCTTCCCTAAATATCAGTAAAGGCACAACACATTGTAATAGCAGCTTATTAATAGTTCGAAAATTGTGCGCACGCACGTTTTACTAAACATCAGAACACTTGAAAATAATATCAGACAAATCCACTACCAGTCGCGTTAAAAACACAACAATGTGCTAAAGAATATAATAAAGGTCGCGCACAATGTTAAGCTAGGATCCGCAGTGATTTGAATGTCAGGTCTCTTAGGTGGGGCTAGGAGGAAGTGGGCGGGTGCGCGTCGACAGTGACAGTTTATTGGTAGATATAGTTTATACAGCTTTGTGCCTTGCAACTAACTTGTCTGACTATTGACATTTCATAATCATAATATAGTTATCGAATCAAGAATATACAGTTTTTTTTTATTTAGACGGTATTTTAAATACCTTACAAAATTTTAAAGAACATAACGGCAGTAAAATTTGTATTTTACTAACTTTTAGATCAAAATACTTATGAAGAATTAACTAAGATCCTGTCCCCATTTCTCCCAATAATCATCTGATTGCATCTCCATGATTCGTGACAAACATCTGTCACATGCGAACATTTCCTCCTCACCAGTGAATATAGCTGCATTTGCATCCTCCTGTAAGCCAGACATTGATTGATCAGAGTTTGAGTCAGTTTTAAAATTTTAATTTAAAAATAGGGAATGTTTATATCCAAACTAAGAGAGAGAAACTTTAGAGATCTTCTAAAATTAAATCTCAGCCTTATTCAAGGGTCTGCAGCGAGTATTCATTGTTTTTTATTTGCTTTCCAGCGGTTATATCGCCATAAGCGTCAATCATCAACACATTTTTGTTGGTTATCATCCAATACTTAATTACTTACAGAATCTTTTGTTATTTTTAAATCGTCCATCAAAGCTCTATCCGCATCACCATAACTGTCTTTTGAATCATCCACTTTGAACAAGTTTTTGGGATCACTATCTGCAGCCATAACAACCTAAAATAAAAATTAATTTTAAAATAAAACTGTTGAATTAATATTTATCAAAATCGTACCAATTTTTAAATATAGTAAACATGATTTGAACAAGAAAATAAAAATTTTTACCGTCAAAATATTTATTTTTAAAAATATTTTAAAAAGTTCTCAGCTTTGTAAACTTTTTAAAAGTCTGCTGTCTCTACAAAACATTTTTTATAAACTTACTCGTACTCTGTTGTCATATAAAGTATCGATGAGGGTTATAAATCTCCTTATCTGGGATCTGTGTGTTACAATAGATAACTGCGGTATATTCCTTATAAACACTGTATGAAATGTTTTTGATATGACTAAATAATCACTTGCACCAAGTGGCTAAAATAAAAATATATAAAATAAAATAATATATGAAACTTGTTATTGTGGCCGTGACTCTGTCCACATGGTATGTTGTCTCTGACTATGTATCAGAGATGGTACTATATGTAAAATTATTTTCCGTTTTCCTGCTTTTCACTTAAAATTTTTCCTGAGTTTTCTCTACCATAAACCTCATGGAGCCCTAAACCTTTCGAACAAATGTAAAACCATGGAAATTGGTTCGTGCATTCTGGAGTTATAGTAAAAGTCAGGAAGGAAACCCTGACTTATTTTTATATAATAGATAAAGATATTAATTTCTTTTTCTATTATATATAATATTTTTACATTAAATTTTAAATCAGGAAAAATATTCTCATTATAATAGAAATCACAGTTTTGACTTACTCGGTCACAAAGTTCGTCAAATGTCGAATCTAACACTCCACCACAAGTTTTTGCAAATTTAACATTTCTTCCAAAAATGTTAATAACTCTAACCCTCACTGTATCATTTTCTTTTGATATAAGGAATTTAAATAGTGTATCCACTCCATTATTTTCTGGTGTAAGTTCATGGTTACTGCAATAATAAATTTGATGTTATAGACAAAAGCTATACATAGTTGTAGGATAGTGTATTCTTATTAAATTAAACATACTTACAGAAAATATTTACCATATTTACTGCCTGATCCTCTCACTCTATAATCAATGCCAGAGTCTAATTGAATGACATCACAATGTGCTTTCAAGATTGGAATAAATGGCACAAAATTTGCTCTTTGCAGTCCATTTTTGTAAAGATCATCAGGTTTTCGGTTGCTGGTTGCTATAACAACACAACCATTGTCAAATAGTTGGGTAAACAGACGTTTTAAAACCATAGCATCACCAATATCTGTCACCTAATAAAATAATAACTATTTTATAACCTTTTTGAAAATGCCACTATCAAAGTTCTTGTTTGATAAATGATGAATAAGAAATTAAATGTAATGATGATTAACACAACTTCTATAATGTGATTAGAGGTGACTGTGTATTTCTTTACTTTATTGCATTTAACTACAAAATTATGTGCCAATCAACAGCATTTAATGGTCAAAGTCAAAGTATTAGTGTGTGATACTTACTTGGAATTCATCAAAACATATAAGCCAGGACTCCTGTGTTATATCTGCAGCAACAGGTGGTATAGGGTCAAAAGGTTTTCCTTCATCTCGGAAAGAGCTAGCACCTTTACCTGATTTAATTTTTAACTCGTGTATTCTTGCATGAACATTGAGCATGAAAGAATTGAAATGGACCCTTAACTTCTCCTTTATCTGAAAGGAAAAAGTAAACTGTATTATGGATCTATTACATATATAATTATTATGTAACATCATGCAGGTACTGAAATTATTAACTTACAGGAACTGTTTCATAAAACAAGTCCATTAACATTGTTTTTCCTCCACCAACACTTCCATATATGTACAAGCCCTTTGGTGCTTCTATCTTAAAGGGCTCAGACTTGCTAAAGAAGTTGAAGAATGATTCACCAAATCTTGCTTTGATTTGTGGTCTTTTGAATGATGAAACTTCATTGTACACTTTTTGGAGATGTCGCACTACTTCCTCTTGATGAGAATCTTGACTCAATAACCCTTTTGATACTTTATCTGAGTACAAGTTCCAAGGACCATGGTCTGACACAGGCTGGCTTTCAAGGCGTGTAGACAGTGCTTTTATGCAATGGAAACAATATACCTTCGTGTTCCTTAATAAGAAGGAAATGTGTTTATTAGGTATTTGTTTATACATTTTTAACAATTCGTTCACAAGCGTTTAAAAATAACACAAGGCTAAAGAAATAACATCCGCATTGATTTTTGAGTCATTATTGTCATTAAAAAGTTCTTTAGGACCCCCAACATATTTTAGGCATATTGAATACTCAATTTCGATGTAAGTAATAAATGAAACGCTTTTAATATCTATTAAAACTTATAAAAACACCAAAAGAATCTGGAATAGACTTATTAAACAAATGACTCCTTTACACATGTTTTGTGTCAACTGTCACTTGTCAGGTGATAGTTGAAAGTTGTTTTTTTTAGTATTTATTCATAACGGAGGCCGCATGCACAACAAAAAAGTGAAGACTGAAGACCATTTATTTGGACTCTGTTGACCTTTCTGTTGTGTTCTATTCTTGTCTTACAATTTGCCAAAACGTTACTAGATTTTTCCTATTAACAATATTAAGCCTAAATATATGTCTCATAAACACGATTTAAAAAATACCTTACAAATAATTTAATAATAATTTAATGGCAGTTTTTGGTTGCATAACATGAAAAGCAAAATTAAATTTTAACACTCGTTTTTTATTATTTACATTTCTTCCATTTTATAAAAGTAATATTTTTGCATTAGTAAAACAAGCAAATGTCAAAACATATCCGCAAAATAATAATGGCTGCCGATTGCTCACAGCGTTTCTATATTTCGTTGCTTTACAAGCAAATATAGCATTTTTATAAACAAATGCCATGAGTTGTGTAGTTCGAGGTTGAAAAAGTGTATGGTATCCAAATTGTGGTGTGAATTTTCACGGGAAAGTTAAATAAATCAAATGTTGTTTTACATTTGGCTAGGGTAACCATCAGATACTTTGGAATATAAGACTGTCCTCGTATATAATTTAGTACGTAGGACGGAGAAGAAGAAGAAGGAGAAGAAGAACTTGAATTTAGCCCGTTACTTTGGATAAGTTTACATTTAATTAAGTACAGTAGCGAGTTAACAAAACGGTCAACTAAAAACTAAGTAGTAAGTATTAAGTGACGTTCAAACGTAGGCGAGTTAAGTGATCATAAGATGTTGGTTCGATAACAAGATAAACCTCCATAAGTTGCTCAATTTCTGCCTAAAAACTAATTTCATTTAATATTTTACTAAACTAAATACCTATTGTATTAAAATTTTTGATAAATTAAATATTTTAATATGAACTGTACTAAACTCAATAGTCTACACGCTGGTGAGTTAAGTTAGCGGGGCGCGGGAGACGTGAGAGGGGTAGCACTTCGCACTTAACTCGCCAAAAAATAGGATCGCGTTCTACTTAAGCCAACTTAATTAACACCTTACAACTTAACTCGATTTTACCGTTTAAACGTTTAAAAATAACTAAACTCGCCAATCACGCAAGTTAACTCGCAACTTAACTAAATTAAGTGTAAATTGGCCCATAGGGTGTAATATCTCTTACATAAAGTTTACAATATCTAAAATCCTAATTCAAAAACTTTGCTTCCTTAATGAGTTGATACAGGTTTGAACATTACAGTAACCTAACTAGGCATAGCCTGTGCTATAGAGAAAAAGGAAGGCACTACTTTCGCTTTCGTAAAGGACCCATCCGTAAAGCACAAATTTTATTTAATTATTTTTACGAATACTAAAACAATGACCCTTTAAACTATTATTTTATTCCATAAAAGAGTACTGATTATTCGGGTATAATGAATGGAAACATTCATCTGCATAATACATTTGCGATGCGAATGAAAAGATAAGTAAGGTCCCATTAGCTGAATAAAAGCATTAGGTGTAAAACGTGTACAGTCCACCGCCTTATACAGGGTGCTTACATCTAAAGAAAGAGGAGTAAAAATATTTCGAAATTTTTTTTTTAAACATTTACTAGAACTAAGTACAGTATACTTTGAATACAATCTTTTTTTTATAATATAGGAACCATAATCAGGTTGTTTGTGTAAAAAATAAAAATATAATGAATGAAAATGAAAAAATATTCATTGTTCGCACCACAAATAATCTGACAAAAATAAAAATTATAACTAACATGCTACTACGTTACATAATTGTGGCGGACTGGTGCCTCAGCTAGACGAAGCCTGTATTTCAGCCTCCATCTTAAATAACGAATTTGTGATTAAAGTACATGAAATACATATTACATACGTAGGTTACATTAGTTAGTGATTGTGAGTTATGTGGTGTGTGCGTGCATGCGTGTGTGTGTGTGCGTGTGTGTGTGTGTGTGTAAAATAATGTTTTATCATTTAGATCAATAAATTTTTCATTTTAAACATTGGCTGCGTTGAAAGATAACTATGCCAGTGAGTCGGACAGTCAGACAATCAACCTTTTAGTTTTATATATTTAGATTGTACTTTACAATACTAAGAAAAAAAATCATCAGAAGTGTAGCTTTTGTTACGCCCTGTACATCCATTATGGCGCCGTTGAGTCTTAATTGAGTGAATCGTATTATCCCAAACAGACCAAACCCGGGACTCCCTAATATAATATACAACACCGTAACACCTCAGACTATAGTAAGGCGTTACAGGAGTAGTTAAGTTAATCATACTATGTTTTGATTGCTAAATATTTGCTCCTTTATAACTGTACTCTGTTAAGCATAACACACAAATATGTGTTATCCAACAAAAAATCAGATTTTTAGAGTTACGAATGCTAATATTATTATTAAAGATTTTTTGTTGGATAGTACACAAATGTTTAATCGCATTCAAATGAAAGTGTTCGGAAAATTTAAACAGAAGTAGTGTAATATTTTTGATATTATGTCATCTCTATCCTGTCGAATACATTTTTAAGTAAAGTCTGGTAAGTTTTTTTACAAAAGTCTCTACTCGATTCGACTTTTAAATAATTATGACATTCGTATAAAATAACACTTAAAAAAAGGTTTTATGGAGGAAGAAAGTGACAAAGTTTACAACATGATTTAGTACTCTCACTGAGTAATTAACTGTGTCTCGGTGTAACACGTACACTTATAACACTCACACGCACGCAATTTTCACCATGCAAGATATATTTTGCTCTAGCGATAGATTTCTTACAATTTATTATAATGCCTAAAACACTCAATATGTCAGTGTATTAGTACCACAAAAATATTGTTAGAACTGTTTAAAAATGGAATGAAATATGGAATGGAATATAATATTATTTAATTCGACAAAATAAAGAACATGAGGTGGTTGCTAAAGTTACTGGCGAAATTAACCTTAATACTAACTACGACAATGTTGCAACATACTTTAAATACCTTTGTTTTAGACCGGTGAACTGTGTGAAACAAACAGCTTAATTACAAAATATATTTCTTATTAATTATCTATGTTTATTGTTTATTTTTCAAAACTCCTGCTTTACAACCTTATACTTCGATCAAATATTACAATGCATATATCCCTTCAAAATTGAACAAAGTAATGGCACCGAGACCATCGGACACAAAACAAATTCAAATCGAAATTGAGTGTATTAAAAAATATAACTTAACTTAATAAGTTAAAGCTCACAATCGCACAAAAGTTAAAATCGTGGTCTCGGAGCGCCAAGGAGCGGAATAGCGCTCAAGCGCGGTTTCGCCGGTGTTTCTTTTTAGACGGCAACTATGAATCTTCGTAATATTTGATCGAAACCTTCTAGCAACTATTTTTATATATATTTTTGTGGTGCTGTTAGTGTATATGACGCATGTATATCTATCTAATGATGTGATTTCCTGCACTCTTCCCCGCACGCTTGACGGATGCCTCGTCTGTCTGTGTCAAGTAAGAATTATTTTATATTTGTCATGTATCGCTACACGCTGGAGTGCAACAGGGTCGTTTAAGGTCGTTCCGCCCTAATTTTGGAATTAAAAAATATACAGTTTTCTTTGATTAAAAAAATATACCGCACCTTACCACGGTTTTAATTAATTTCGTGTTTTTACGCAAATTATATCGACATTTATCTATTAATCATCTCTCTAACATAAAAATTAATAAATATACGAGTATTATCTAATATATAATAATCTTTATTGGATGGACTTGTTGAACTCTAGCTCTGCTTGTTTGCATGTTTGACTATTCTTTTGCATCATTAGCATATAACTATCATTATTAAAATAGTGGTTATTACATGGTTGAAACAAGGTAAGTATCTTTAATGAGTGGTAATTTAATATTGTGAGTGAGGCACACCCCTTGTTTAGTAAATTAACAACGTAATTTTAAATCTCAATTTAGAAATTAAAATAACTAGTGCGTAGAATAATTGGGTGACAGAGGCCTGCCCGTAGAGTCTCGTAGCGCTTCGTAGAGCTTCGTAGCGTTTCGTAGAACTTTGTAGCGTTGCATAGAGCTTTGCAGCGCTTGTTGCGAATAGGGTTGTCACTTTAATTAAATTAAATATAATCATTTTAAATATCTTATTTATAAAAATAATTTATGCGGTGTATATTTCATCTGCCTTTGTCTGTTGTGACTTTAAGTAATGTATGGTAAATGCCTATTACTGGCAGTGAACACACATACAGTTTTTTTTGTAAGTTACGGTTAAACTGCACAATTTGGGGGCGAAACAAGATTGGGACATGTTATATGGATTTAAAATAAAACTATGTATAGTATTTTATAAATTTCACGAAGTATCCTATACGAAGTAACGCATTTTCATGTGTTCGCTCAACTGATACTTTTGCACCTCAGACAGTAAATAAATATTCTTCGAAAGGCTTATGCGTCTACAAAATAGCAAATAGGCTTAAGAAAACAGGGCTATCAAAAAAACAAAAAAAAAACTTTGGTTAATAAAAAATATTAAAACTTGGTAGACAATTGTGTCAACCCTACATCTCACACGACACGCACTTTACATCTAGATCCGGTCGTGATACAGTATTTTAAGAGCTTCTGCATTAAATTATGTTAATTATGATATAATGTGATGAAAACGTACGACTCTTAGGTCCTGTTTCACCGCTTGCTGTTAATGTTTCTGTTAGGCTATCCACAACTTTTTTGACAGATTCTTCATACAAAATCTGTCACATAAAGTTGTATCTGTCAAATAAATAGACTCTCTGTAAGCGGTGAAACAGGCCCTAAATATTATATTATTTTAGCATTATAGCGTTTTGAAATATATTAAAGAGTTACAGAAGTCTTATATAAATATAGCGTTATTTTAAAATTATAAAATTAGACTAGTCCGAAAAATTATAAATAAGGTAAAAAGAAAAATCACTCTGGTTGGAATCCGACTATCACAAAAATTCGCGACATCACATCAAAGGGTTTTTAAAAGGACAAAGCTGCTATCACAAACGCTTTCTTAAAGCCTGTAAAATGAAGTGAGAGTCGCAGTAATAAGAGAGAATTCGTGGAGAGCGCGAAATTCCTCAGAACGGCGCTGGAGTACTAAGCGCTATAAATTTTGGGGTTAAGGCGGGAGCATTATTAGTTGGTAAGAATAGCAAAAGTTCTACAGACAAAGATGTAAATAGTTTAAGACTATTTAGTAGTCTCTAGAGTCTAAACCCTACAGCGTGACATGCATCACGCCAGAGTATACAACATGTAACAAAACCGTTTAGGTTCTTACTTTTAAAAACATTTTTAATGAGTGAGTATTTAATAAGTGATTAATTCTATAACATCACGTATAATGATAACAAAAAGACTGTCGGTAGTCAGATCGTGGATATGATGTACGAAATTGGTATATTCTTCGATGTTTAAGTGACCTTAAACACACACAAAAAAAATTTGCAAAATCATTCCAGCCTTTTAGGGGCACACAAACATTGTATATATTAAGATGCGTAGGGCAACCAATGTTTGTCTACAAAAGTGTTGACCTTTTCATAACTAAACTTACATAAATTGTCGTAAACATCGCAAAATAAAGAAGTTATGAAATGAAACCGTAATCCTAGGTCAAACCTGAAAAAACCATCACGCTCAACATCCTCAACAAAAAAAAAAACATAAAGCAATTTTAGTTATGAATAGTGCATTTCCATACAAATATCGTAGGTCACATTTTCTAGATGCCAAGGTCGTCGCATTATTTTAAAAACACATTCATTCGAATAACTTTATACATAAATGCGAGCGCATTTTATTTTCATTCGAGATGAGCAAGATATTCTATAGTCGTTAAATTATAATGAACATTTATTCAAATGTGCCATGAACTGTATCAGTTTGTTTTAGATTAAACCGAGTTTTAATGAAAGTATTTTTTAATTTAAACGCTTCCACAAAAATGTTTTATAAAAACCTCGCGAAACGAGCATGTCCCTATGGTTTTCGCACTGATAACGAAACTGAAACTTTCTCGCCGTAATATAATACTGAATGTTACTCTATTTCTTTAAAGAATAAAAACAAAAGATTAGAGATACTTGCAAGACCACTTACGCAATTCTGTCAATTTAACACAAATTTAGAAATGCATTCATTCATCATCGTCTTGTGGTGGTAAGCTGAATAAAACTATCAGTCGCGACTTACGGACGCGGTTGACAGCCAGGCATCTAGATAATTATTATTATCTAGATGCAGGACACATTAACAGTCGACCTTTGCTGCCGTCCTCAAGCTAAAATGCCGCTATGTACAAAAAGTACTTTTTGAGTTATGAGCAAAAATGCCGCAGTTTTTCTATTAGCTTTTAAAATTAATTTTAATAAATAAAATTTTGATAATACACGTTGATAGAGGTTTTTCTTCTGATTATGATGGCATCAAAATGTCAAAAACGACCAGATGTTGGTTAACGGCATTGAAACTAGAGGACGGCAGTTTATAAAGAAAGGTAAAAAAGTAATTTCAAAATGTCCAAAAACAGCAACAGAAAACTAGCAATTTTTGTCTTATTTTGGTTATTTAAGCTTGTATTCTGTTGCTGCTTTTCTACATTTTCATAAGTTTTCTTTTCATTACTTTATCAAATTCAATTGTATAGTTAATGTGACCGTGTTGTACATTGAGGTTTGTAAACTATAAGACGTAGGTTGCGGACGTTTTTGTAGGGGCTCTAAGCTACGTCCGGAAGTCGCGACCGATAGTTTGTTTCAGCTTAAATTACCGTAACAGTGTCACTATATTAAAATGTGACGCTTTTATACATTGCTTATCCGAGTTTCAGCTCGTTTGATTTCGATGTGAAATGGGTAATGACCCTAACAAAATATGTATTTGAATCGACTGTAAAGTAAGTTCCAAACGTCGGCTCCGAACGTAAGACGACTAAAGGTAAACATTCCAACTTTTGATTACGCGGTGCTGAGTGAAGTTGACGAGAATTTAACGATGCAAGTTCACTGCTTACCAGCACGTACGAACTTCACTTCGAAACTTCAAGTCGTATAAGAAAGTGGCACGTTATATGGCTCTTAGACTAAATAATCCAAGAGTGCGTCATAAAGGTGATGTATGGAGCGAATGCGAAAAATATATCATATTTTTGCTGTTTTAAGTTGTTTTCTCGTAAATTTATGTAAAGTTATGGCATTCGCTTGAACGCATTCCTCATTTGATGGCATATGTTTGTACTGTGAACGCTGCAAGATAATGCAGTTGTTTTGTCGAAAGAACATAAAATTGAAATAATTTATTATATTTGTACTATCGTTTGGATAGTTTCTCATGTAAAAACTTTAGAAATGTTCACTGCTAAAACTAGCGAATGAAATGATTCTTCTGAAGTACTCAGACAAATATTATAATGATTCTGGGATCTAAAATAGTCGTTCCGATCACAAAAAATCTATACATATAATAAAAGAGTGAAATTGGCGTGTCTGTACAATTCATATTTTTACAAACTAATTAATGTGGGGTGGCTAAGGAACAGTAATAGAACGAAAATCGACAAAAAAGTTGTCTGTTTGTACGCGCTAATCTCTAGAATTACTGTGCGGATTCGAATAAATCTTTTTTTATTTAATAGCTATTAAGTCTAGGTAACACATAGGATACTTTTAATCCCGGGAAAAAGTACGGTTCCCGTGATATACAAATTTTCGCGCAACGAAGTTGCGGGCATCAACATAGATGTCATTAATTCAACCAGAATGGGAATCGAAGCCGTAATATCCGAGTCAAGAGGTGTATGCCACTGGACCATGAAGGCTTTATATTGAGGAGTCTATTGTGATCAAGCAATGGGCTAACCCGGAAAAGACTTTTTTTAAGGTTGCTTAAGAAGCTTAAACAATCTCAGTATGGCAAATAATTTTCTGAAAACCCCATCAAAATCGGTGCTAGCAAGGATATAGATACTCTTTATCCCGGGAAAATCTACGGTTCTACTAGTATCAAATAAAATGCCACTTTATGACTTAAGCAATTCCATTGCGTATGTCTAGTTGCCCCTGACGCGGCTGCCTGCAAGAGATGTAGAGCAAAATGAAACCTATTACTTGTAACATAAAGTGGCATTTTATTTGGTTTTTTATGTGTCGCGGCTGTTTACAGCGAGGATTGTAACGTTAACTTAAATTAGCCACTATATACCATAATGGTGCTATCAAAGCTACTGACCTTCCGTGTATTGCAGGACAATCGTCAACCCAAGTCATAAAGTGTACACTTCAAATGCCATGGAAATAAAAGTACTTCGATTCAACTATACTAGTCCAACTGAAACATAACCTTGATTCAATCCGGATCTTATCAAATCTAACAAACAATTTTATTTTCTACCAAAATGCATTTTAGATTGTTATAATATTGACAGGTTTAAAAAACAGAAACTGTACATTCTGTAGGCTACAAAGCTGTATATAAATTATGGATTGGAAAGTTTTGTTAATAAAATACATTTTAATCCAACACCTTAAAACTTTTCCTAGCGATCCACATGAGTTTGGATTTCAGTGTTCATCAGTTTGTAGAGTTTGAATTTGGATTCAGGTTGGTACTTGAACTTCATACTCAAAACAGACGCCAAAGCTTATCATACCTCATCTTTCAGACGACGACACCCTGATTCCGGTGCCAGTGGAGCACATCGACGCGCTGACCACGCTGCCGGAGGACGATGCGGTGGTGGCAATGATGGGACTGCCACGCGCCGGTGAAATTACTAGGGCCCAGCTGAGGATTAAAGAGAGCAAGGAGTTTAAGGTACCGACCCTGCAAAACAGCGATTTCAAATGACTACATTTCATTGGAGAAAAAAAAACTAATTATATTTTTTTTCTTAGTAGTAATACAAAACTAGATATAAGGTTATTTCATGAACTAGAGGTTATTTGATTAATTTGAACCTCATATCTAGTTTTGTACAATTTCTAAGAAAAAAAATATAATCCGTTTTTTTCTCCTGAAATGTAGCCATATTTGAGATATGAAGTTGGCAGTAAGACATCACATAGGTTGTGCTTAATACGACAGTCCGCACATTGTTAATACTAAGCTTACGATGAAATTGTAATTATAATGATTTCCGGAAGTTTCATTTTAGTGATACGACAGATAATTAACTGTATCCGGTTGGAATGATTCTTATTTAAATTTATTCATGACCATGAACTTTTTTCCTTCAGTCAATAAGTTTTTACAATTTTACGATCCATATTATGTTATTAAGTTAGAGAGAGAGAATGATAAATGTTAAAGTACAGCTAAAACAAGAGAAGCATAAACATCTAGCTTATTCTAATTATTTTACTATATTTATTATTCTAATCACTAAAATGACCAATAAAGTAATAAACTATCCGATGTCTCGTGACGTTGTCTCAAAACGAAAACACCAATAAGGTGTCAATTCCGATGAAAGTTAAGTAACACGTGACTGTTGACTGCCTGGCTGTGAGGGATCATAATACCAAAATGTATGAAAGTTGGTTTGGGCGTAAACTGTCTGGAAATAAGAGGTCGTAATAACCCCC
>JAOTAV010093278.1:0-11281 GCA_026546445.1 Cyclargus thomasi | reverse complement strand
ATACAACAAAAAAAGAATTAGTGAAATCCGTCCAGTCTTACACGCGTGATGCCGTGACCAAGGAAAATTGGTTTCATATTTATATATATAGATTTGTAGGGATTTTAGAATGGCGAAGATTCACTTACCATGACCGGCAAGATAAGGGTCCGCTAGTTTTAAATATGAAAACTATTTATTTTCAAAGCGGTCTCATAACTTATTGGTTTTTTACCCGTCATCCAACAACGAGGAGGTTATTTAACGCGTTGTTAAGCGCAGTTTAGTTAAGTCTAGTTTTCGGAATCGATGTTCTGTCGCTTTGTGCCCATGCTTGTTATACAGAACAAACAATACCCCAAACTAAATTAAACAACACGTGCGTTCCACATTTAAAATTCTAATGTACGAAAGTGAAAATAGAAATATCGATATTTTTTTAGAATTTACGTGTTATCATTAAAAAGACGGCAAAAATCAATTGTGAAAGTAATTAGCGACTTTTGAATGCAAGTTATTAAAGCAAGGAAAGAACGATAAGTGGTCAAAGCGACATTTGAAGGGTTGTTGTCTAGATAGGTTAGGATAGGTTAGGTAGTTGAATTTTTCCAAAAAAAAAATTGGATTTTTTTTAGAATCTAAAATTAAACAGAAATATCTCGTGACGCGACAGGCTCAAAATGCATAATTTGTTTAAAATTAAATTCATAGAAACAAAGCTGATGTAAAGGATGATTGCGTAAGTTTTTCCTTTAATTAATAAAATGAATTGGCGGGAAGCGTACTGTCACGAGAACTGTCAGTGCGGCTTTAACTTCATCAAAATAGATTTAGGCCGCCGCTGACAGGCTTCTTCCCGCAACTAAACCGCTTGCCCACAAAATTAGAACGAAAACTAATCCGATATACGAAATACCGTGATATGGCTTCGTAACTTTTTTTTTCACAGTGAATTATTATTTTTGATAGTGTACCTACAACGACAAAAAAAACTTCGGCGCGTGAAACGAAATTTGCCATTTTCGATAACAATCTCCATCGCCACAAGAAAGTGACAACACAACACTTTGTTTTCAATCGCGGTTTGTATATAAGATGATAACCACTAGCGCCTAGATTTACCTAAAGTACTATAGTTAGATCTATACAGAATGCATCAAAAGTATTTGTAAGTTAAATATTCTGATTTCTATTGGCAGGCGCCCCAGTGATGTGAGTTGGCCCATACAAACAACATTTTTTATTCAAGCACTGCCACTATCACGGTTAACATTTTTTTAATGAAATTTAGGGGCAATCAGGCAGACAGGTTACCTGATGGTAAGCAACTACCGTCGTCCATGGACACTCTCGACATCCGAGAGCGTTGCCGACCTTCATGAGGGAGCAGGGAATGGGGGGAATAAAGATAGGGGATTAGGGAAGTTAGGATACCGGTAAACTCACTCATCGAACAAAACACAGCGCAGTGGTATTACTTCGATCGAGCCGGCCGATTCGTGGCGAAGCATGGCTCTCCCACGACAATGAGCATCCATATTATGTATTCGAGATCGTAAAATATCTCATTGGTACACGCCTCCACCGGGGTTCGAACCTGTACTCTCTCGAGTGCGAACCAAACGTCTTACTAGACCACGGACGCTCTAAGCTCTACATAAGGGAGACACACACGCTAAAGTATATCTACTTTCGCTACTAGTAGTTTTTTAATGATCCCTTTTCCACATTTCAAGCAACATAATTAATTTAAGAAGTCTTGTTACATTCCGGAGACTTGAAACTGTTTCGTTTCGTACTTCCAAAACTTAATGTTATAACAATATTGTTGAAGAAAATAGTTTATTATGTTGGCGTTTATTTTCAGTGTAAAGTTTTGGTCCTTTTCAAAGAGCTATTCAGCTGACTGCGTGGGTCGGGTTACGTAGTAAGACTTATACCAGAATTTACAAAAGCCTGGATAAGGGGTAAAGTTTTTATTAAACAAGATGGCTATATTTCTTTATTTAAAACTAGACGATGCCCTCTATTTATATATGTATTAAATATTGTCACAACGGAGTAAGTTGCGCACATTTTTTCCGGGATAAAAGCATCCAATGTCCTTTGCCGGGGCTCAAAGTATTTCCAAATTTCAGGACAAAAATAGTCACCCTCTTCACGCCCAAACCGCCGAATTAGTTTTCGTGAAATTTGCGAAATGTGTCTGTCTGTCTGTTACTTCTTTAGATCCAAACCACTGAATTGATTTGCTGAAAGGTATGGAAATAATGTGGATCCCGGGGAAAAAGGCATCCGTAGCATAAAATACTCATTAAATTACGTAATAGCATATTAATTATATTATAATTAGGTTATTGCTGAAAAAACCTTTTTCTGACAATGTTTCCTTATAACTTACATTGTTTTTGTCAATTAAATTACTTCAAGTAAACTTATTTTACTAATTTACTAAAGTAAATTGAGATTTTTAGCAATATTCCGCAAAAATCAACCTCAACAAGTAAAAATGCGGATTGAGAACCTCGATGCGTGTTTCGACCCAGCACAGGGGTATCCTCAGGATGTGGACTCTACGAACAACGTCCGTTAAGTCCACAATAATTAAATTACTATAACTTAGGTAAGTGATAAAACTTTAAGGTAGCAGCGCTGAAAACAACTGTTGTGATTTGATTGAGAAAACGCCCCAGTAACATAAGATTCCCCATATAAATAAAAAAAAAATCTTTTCGCTTTCAACTGCTAATTTCACAGTAAACTCTATATAACAGTCACAAACACGCCCCAATGTATTACTCACTTTTGCTACACCCTGTAGTTAAATGTAATGGAGACAATTCGACGAAGCGCAAAACTATAACCAAAACGCTCGTATCAAATTCAATTCGAATAATCCGACATACAAGGTTCTAGATATTAATAAACGTAATATCTAAAGCTGAACGAAAACAGATTTAGCAGTGACGTGCATCCATGGTCTCACAAAGCTATGAAAGCGGCTTACTACAGAAAGGAGATTACGGCATAATCTTCGGGCGGTTGACATATGCCTCAGGCGACAGTGCTTGTATGCCAGTAAATACACTGCTCGACTAATCTCAGCTCTCCGTGTCTGATATGCCATGGAATTGCATGGCCGAAAACAATGTTATGCCTGATTCTGTAAATGGTGCATCGATACCTTATATAGAGAGAAAATAATCAGGGATAAGAGATTTTAATCAGATTTTTACACGCCCAAAAATAATATTATGCCTTATTCTGTATAGTACATCAATAACTCGGAAATTCAGAAATAAATTCACTAGGAATTGGAGATTGTAATCAGGATTTTTTTTAAATTGCAGAACAATTATTACAAGTTATATGGCCGAAAATGATATTAATATGCTTGATTATTTAAATGGTAAATATGTTAAATGAATCAGAAGAGTTGCAGGTTGCAGACCTTTAACAATTTGAATCGTAGTGGTCCGGAAATACGTTAGCTATATTGTTCACTAGCTGTTGCCCCCGACTACGTTCGTGTGGGACTTTATAAACTGTCTCTTTTTACTACGTTTCTTGATTACTTCTATAGTTGTAACGTGTTGTAATATAGCCAATAGCCTTCCTAGATAAATGGACTAACAAACACAAAAATAAAACTTCAATTCCGGCTAGTAGTTTCTGAGATAAGCGCGTCCAAAGAAGCAAATAAAACCTTAAGCTTTATATTATTATCATAGATTCTAAAGTTTTACCATTCGAGGTACCAATCAATTTTAGGCAATCGGGTTAAACATTCTCGACAGAACCAGCAGTTCTTACATAAAAATACGTTTTATTTAGCTTTTGTAGGCTTTTATTATTTTGTTTAGTGTCCAATTATAAATAAATGTAACTTTGAAGTGGTGCAGAAGCCGTGCCACGTTGCGCCAAAAAGCTAGAGTATAAAATATTACCTGAGCGGAGTTTTTTACTCAAACTGAAACTTTGTGAATGAAACATGGACGATATGTATCTTCCACGAATCTATCATCCACGGATTATTTCTCAGTTACACACCTTGCTTGAATCCAATAATTCCTATATCAAACGAAATAAAATTCTAATGATAAAACAACGAAGTAATAATGATAATAAGCTTCGGAATTATCGAATTTTGTCGGAGTTTCGTCAATCCAATTCCCTAGTTTTTCTGCTGATATTCACATAATGCGACGAAATTACATGGGTCCTCCTATGACTTGTTTGGTAGTAGATACATATTATTTGTTTATGTAGAGATTACCTTTGAAAACAAAATATAATTAATCAATGTAAATAAATAAACAGAACAATAAATTTTAATGTCGGTATGCCATGGTTCCTTAGAAATAAGAGTATAAAGACAGGGTAAAAAAATGTATTGCGTGTGTTTCTTTCTCCTTTCTACAAGCTCTACCGAATCAACTAATCGAGTTGATTTTTGACATAGATTTAGTTGACAGAACGGAAAGTAACATAGGCTACTTTTGATTTTGAGAAAACAATATGTTTAAAGTTTACAAGAATATTCGTATTTTCCGATTCTCAAATGCCACGCGAGCGTATCCGCGACCAAAAGTAAGCGGATAAAAGCTACACCATATAAAGTCATCCTGTCCATTTTAAAACCAAGTCCTGACTTCTGAATGGTGATGGAACGAAATAAAACGAACAGCCAATTGTCGCTCACCCACATGGGTTTATTGACTCACAATAAATGTCACATATTTCTTAATAGAACAGGAGGAGGACCCGTCAATTGACTGACCACGAGTTCAAAGAAATAATCACCTGCTGGGTAGTGCTGGATGCTTTGATCCTCTATCCTATTAATATTTTATACTATATGACGCCCGCGGCTACGTTTGGAATTCTAAATATTGGCTATATCAAATAAAAAACGAATATTCT
Source organism: Cyclargus thomasi (assembly GCA_026546445.1). Taxonomy (NCBI): domain Eukaryota; kingdom Metazoa; phylum Arthropoda; class Insecta; order Lepidoptera; family Lycaenidae; genus Cyclargus; species Cyclargus thomasi. Next base: position 6,379 of record JAOTAV010093278.1, on the reverse strand, counting down.
TAAAAACGCCCTCTTCTTAGGGAACATGATGTTTTTCTAAGACCAATTTCAACTAACTCTATGCCAATAATCAATAGGTTGCTTCGTTGGGTGCGAAGAAAGTACTAACAAACAAACATACAAACAGCTTTCGATTTTATAAAAGTAAGATTTGATTATAAATGTAATAAATATAATATGTATTAAGTTTTATTTGTTCTACGCAAGAATTTTTAAATTAAAAATTCCTGAATGAAGTGTTTTTTCTACATAGATTTTTTTTTTCTTTTCTATACAAACAACAGAAGAATCATGCTTATTTGGCGTTACCAGTTTTGGGAAATTCGACGATATAACCCTAATTCAATTTTCCTAGAAGGATTGTCGGAAGACTTGACGATATTGATGAGTATTTGATTGCAGATAGTTAATCCACTTAAGATAATAAGAATCTTCTTGAAGCCTGTTTTTGCTGGAAGCAATTAACATTTACGTCGGCGGCCTTTATTGAAAAATACCTATGTACGTAGGGTTGTCGATTACGAAAAATATTAATTTGTTTTCAAAGAAAATGTTTCCAATTTATTTTTTATTGAGAATTTTTATTGGTTTCGTATACACGTGATTTCTAGTCACGTTTTTCGGAGCGTAACAAATATTTTAATTAAACTTGTGCGCTACTGTGACAAGTCAGAAATATACACCAAAAGGCGCATTTATTAAAGTTTTTGAGTTTCTACTTCGATTTAAGTGACTATATTTTTATTTTATTTATAAATATAACATGCAGTTTGTTTGCTCTAGAAATCAAAGCGAATAAATACATTTTCATATCTATATTCCGATAAAGTAACGTAACTTTTTGGAATGTCATACAAACTTTGACCTTTTATATACAATTTTGTTCCAAGATACACCGTTTTAACTCAATAATTATTATTAAATCAACGTACTTATAACGTACGTAGAATATACCTATATAACGTTGAACACGGGCGATTCATATTGGATATTTTATTATTCATCCACTAAACCCAGACGACAGGCCATTAGCATTTTAAATTACAAATAATTCGGTGTGGGGGCTAAAGTTGTGCGAGACTGTACACCACCGAAATGTACATTCCATGTTCTTATATAATTAGGAATAAATAATAAGTGGGGGAAGACCACCAAGGCATTTTTGGGAAGATGAAGGTGGAGTTGACTAGTTCTGGTGTTGCTATTGAGGATATTTTGTGTTGTAAAGTGTTTTCTCTTTTTTACAAAATTAAGAGACAAACTAGCAAACGGACCACCTGATTAAAAGCTCATGGGCACTCGCAACATCAGAGTCGCAGATGCGTTGCCGCCAAAAGCTTTGATACTTTGCCGAGTAGGTTTTTCCATCACTCGCAGTATCGGAGTAGAATGGTTCGTAAAATTAATGTATCTTTCATAGATTGTTGCATTTAAAATTTTGAACTTCCTTGTAACCTATTAAAAGTTTGTTTTGGCCAAAGATAATTAAAATAATGCTTTAGGCTATAAGAGCTTTAAGCTATATCTAAGTTTGTTTGCCACCATTTTCTTATATAATTAGTGAAATCGTCAAAGAAATTGATAATCATTTACCGTTATGAAACAAAAAAAAATCGTCGAAACTTTTTGCTCGAAGTAATCCATTTACTATCACTAGTAACGAAAATTATATTACTTAAAACGCAAATATAATATAGTCCTAATCAAATATAATCTGCGGCTTTGCTGATGTGAATCTGCATCCGTAAAAACTGCGCATTGATTGATGTGGATGTAAATGCGGATGTCTGAATTAATGCGAATGTTCCGGATTTACGGATGCGGATCCGAACATTACTAACACCCCTATCCTAGACCAATGTGAAACTGGGACACTTAACATAGAATAATCACGATCTTACAAATTACCATTCTGTGATAACTATCGCAGAAAGTAATTTGTAGAGACTTGCCTGTTTATGTGGAATAATCTTGTTACACTGGAATAACCTATCTGGTATAAGTTTATCATTTATTATAATAAATTATGCCCATCAAAAAGCAATATATAAGATAATCGATTACTCTCGGGCAATTATTTAATACTTGTAATGGGATCTGGGCATTTGGACACAATATATTTATCGTTTGACGGATGGGCGCCGCAGTAGATAAACCTTTTATTCTAAAGGCGCCGATAAGCGACCCTTTTAAATTTCATTTAATGTTTGGACTAAATAGGGTTGACACAAAATACATTTAAAATTTAAAAAAATATTATAAAACAATTGAGGGCAGATATTTATTAGAATTAAGATATGAATATAGAATTAGAATTTAACTTGACGATTGTTAAAATATAGTTGAAATATTGAAATTGAACGCTGTTTGAAAGAGTCAAATTAAGATTAAATATTTTTGTATTAAAAAAAATCTACAAGGTATTATATATTGTTAGTTTACGCAAACACTAAAATGGGAATACACAAAACGGTGTTCGCACTTCGCACTATTTTAAAATGCTATAAAATATCACGGACCCAAGGGAAACTGAATTACTGAAATAAAATTTTATTGCGCACAATAAACTATTTGAACTACGCCTGCGCCTCTGGCTGTAAACAGGTTTAAATAGAGCAAAACTGTAATTAAAGATAGGCCTGCTATTAAATGCCTACCATTAAGTTTAGCAATTCGTAGGGGAAAAACAGTTTTGTGGCTCATTGAGCTAAATAAGCTAAACAGATATTGTTTTGTATAGAATAATGTAATGTACATATTAATTAAAATTGGATAAATTGGTATTATTTAATTCTCCATGAACATAGATATTCAATCTATCAAATGAAGAACAAAATCAGAATACACATCATAATTCAAGCTAATTTTGCTATAGCCTTGAAATAAGACGACATTTTTTGTTGGAAGAAAGAAAACTATTTTTGTCAACCCTAACTGCGGTTAGGCCAAGACGCTAATCGCTCATTTGGATTATGATTACGCATGTAGGGTGTTATCGACCTGATAGGTATATAGTTGGTTTGATTGGTTTTAGTCGAACCTCTAATGGAAGTTTTATAGCAATTATGATAGTGCGTCTTATCCCGGCCTAAAACCATCTTAAATTCGTGTTTTTGTGCTCGATAAGGAGTCGTAACTATTGGTCCGTATTTATTGATCTACTGTTGAAATTGATCTACTGCAGAAAATTGTAAAACTCATTCTCATGGTATAGTTTCTCGACTTTAATTATATTCCAATAGGTCATGTAACACGTAGTCACAAAATTAAAAAATTCTTTAAGTTTCACTCTTAAGTGTGTTTATCAGAAGAACATAATAATGAACTGTCGTAACTATGCAAAAAACTTTATATAAAATGTCAAAATTTGTATGAAATTCCGTAACTTGTCACATTTATTTCGGAGTTTTTGGTAATGGTAACAATAATAATATGACTATTTTTTTTATTTAAACTCATTATGGAAAATAATAGTAAATTATTCAATGCAAGTGCTACAAGTGTACAAGTGCAAGTCTTGCCGACTTAAAACATAGACGAATGATTTATAAACAAAAGGATTTGCGGCTGACGTATTTAGATTGAAAATAGTTCCTCATTTATCTTGGGCAGGCGAATGTCAGAAGCACAATATGTGAGGGGTCGCACAATAGAAGCGTAACAATGTCTTCAAAATTCGGGGGTTTTTCACTAGATTAATGAAACCACAATTACTTTTTCACAACGTCGGTGCCGTAATCTCTTTTTTGGAGGGCGACGATAACCCGATTCTACTGTTTTGATGCAACATAAATGCAGCTTAGTATGTGGCAATTTCGATGGAATGTTTTAAAATATTTTAAATATTTTAGTGAGACGTTACATTTTATATTATTAACTCAAGGATGTAAATCTAACTAAGAGAATGAAAATATAATATGGAGTTAATGTTAAAAATTAATCCCCTTATTCATAAAATATTTAAGGAGTGTTCAATTAATCAAGATTCGCTGTCCCTTTCCGTCGTGTACCGTTATCAATAGTCCAAAAATGGCCTGCGAATGTTTAGTAGTTAAAAACACTGTTTAAATATTTTTTGAATAAGGGGTTTGAATCTTTATTAATGATGCAATTATTTAATTTCTCAGAATGCGACCATTAGTCACGATGTTTAAAGTTTTTTAAATATGTACCTACGTTAGTATTATTTTGATACCTGTGGACGTAGTCATCGTATAAATCTCAACGTTCAAAAAGTGTATTCAAAATAATAATTTGTAATACAAAGAGTTTTATTAATTTTATTTGCTGTTAGCAATGAAATATATTGACTATTAAACCGAATAACTGCATCAGACTTTTATTAAAGTAGAAGAATCGGGGTCTTCTCTAGTTAATTTTCCCTCACTAGACGAATATGATGGATGGTACCGATGTTATCAGCTATGTTATTGATTTTACCAACCTTTTGTTTTCCGGCAGTGTTAAATTTTTTTTAGTGATTTTGTCAAAAATATTAATTTTCCGGCAGTACCTGGAACAAACGAAGCAATCATATTAGTTCACAGTGTAGTTAGCAATTTCTACTCTACTTAAATTTAAAAAATATATATTTTATGTAATTAAACATAAATATATCGTAAAACATATTTTTCCAACAAAACCTAGTACAAGATATGCGAGAAAAACATAACGTGCAAAAGGTTAACAAAATATTGCTAAAACTCAACATTCACATAACCTATACACACTCAAACCGCTAAACCCATTTTGCTGAAATTTGGTATGGAGATACTTTCAGTCCCGGGGTTCAACTTTCAAAAGTACAACTTTTTATCCCGGAAACATTTACGATTCCCGCACGATTTTTAGGGCAACGGAGTTGCAGGCATCATCTAGTCACATAATGTAATGTCATCAAAACTTTAAACTGCCGTACACTCTTGGCTACTTTAATAACTAGAACATAACAACAAAACCGCAAATTAACATCATAATGGATAGCCTTTGCTGTGGTTTGAGCTTACTACTACATACGATAGTCTTGCGGTCGGAGCGTTCGACAAATATTAAACGATTTCCGTTTATTTATTTAGCATCCGAAACTTTAAAAAATATTTTGTTTTTTATCGGAATATGCATATGGTCTGATTTTGCTTCTCGTGCGAAAATCTCACAATTTTTACGTAAAACTGTAAGGTATTGTTCTCCACCTAGAAATCCGAGTATTTCCATAGAATGACATCGGGTCACTAGCTTTAACCATGGAAGAAAAGCAGGAAGAATTTACAGTATGGATAGTCTAAATGATTAAAATATTAACAATTGTTATTAAAGTGTCACTTAAGTCTATATACTAATGCGCGAGCGGAAAACTTTGTACCTCTTTTTACGATGCAAAAGCATGGAATTTTTCCCAGTTATAGTTGATATGGAGGAGGAGCTTGAGGAGATTATCTATACATATAATAAAACAGTAAAATGGACGTGTCTGTACATTTAATCAACATTTTTACAAAATAATCAATTTCGGGTGGTAAGAAACAGAAATAGAACACATATCGATAAAAAAGAAGTTGTCTGTTTGTCTGTTTGTACGCGCTAATCTCTGAAACTACTGGACGAATTTGAACAATTTTTTTTCAATAGCTTCTAGGTCTGGGCCGCAATATTTAGTATACTTTTTATCCCGGGAAAATGTACGGTTCCCGCGTGTTATACAAATATTTGCGCAATGAAGTTGCGGGCACCAACTAGTTTTAAAATATGATTTAATTTTGAATATTAAAATTTTAATAAAATGCTACGCACACTACAACACACACACACTTCAGCTTTTTTACATGACACGATAATCATGTACACGAAATACTCTTTTGTCGGTTTTTTGGCGGGGATTTCAGAGAGTGACGTTGTGTGCTTTGTATTTATTGGTAAATTTGTGTTATTTCGGTGTTTAATGTGTGATAATTGTAGAATATCGAATATTAAATATTCGTTGTCAAGCACAAGTGTGAAGAAGTGATACATACAACTTCAACAAACGTGTAATTTTGTGTTCCCCTCCAAAACTCTATCCGAAGTTTTAGTAGAGCTTCTACCGCTTTACTAAACCGACTGACTTGACTCTGACTGTATTGACGTTTTATTTCTTTTTCGTTTTACTCTGACTAGACTTTAGACTTGACGAAATGTATGAAACGTTGCAAAAGATGGTTGGAACAAGAAAATTAGTTTCCCGCTTTTACTTGACACTGGCCACGGTTATAGCCGAAGCGCCATATAAATAAATAAAAATAATCTTTTGTCTATAATATAATATAATAATAATATCTATGGACGCTTTCACACCACGTCAGTCTGGCCCTGTGCTAAGTACCCGAGGGACTTGTGTTACAGG
>JAOTAV010093267.1:0-11283 GCA_026546445.1 Cyclargus thomasi | reverse complement strand
CGGTACCAGTCAAAAATTTAAATTTAGACTAATGATGACATGGTAGCTGGTACCGACTTTAAAATAATGAAGATTGTATACAGAAATAGGCTGATGCCTCACCGAATTCTGAAACAGGCACTATTAAAGAATAAATTTTATTTAATACTTTTTTGTTTGTTTTTTACTATTTTAGTTTTTTCTTTTGGAAGTCGGTTTTAATTGTTTGTTATAAATAAGTTTACGATTTATATATATTAAACGGTTTATATATTTGCTCCGTTGGCAGCTGAGACATAATAATTATAATAATTCTTTACAACAATAAAGACGCTGGTTAGGTCATTTAAACTATTATGAATATGTTCACCTAGACCTGGTGCTACCTCGTTACAAAATAAACACTAATCTTAGATCAGGGATTCTCAAACTGGGTTCCGTTTCGTAGTTCCTGCACTACGCCAAAGGAACTTTAATGATTATAACAAAATAATTGTTAGCTTTTTACATTACTACTTGATAAGTTTTATACTAAAATAACCAAATGAACACACACCGACTTTATTGGCATCACTTCACTGTTCCAAAAGCACAACTTACAGTGAATCTCTTCAGAAGAACCCAGCTCTCCCTTTACTTCCTCTTCCATCCTTGTCACTCCAAAATGGCGACCGTTTCTGATTGATTAAAAATATCTGCCCAATAGGAGAGCAGATTCCTGTCCAGAAGATTATTTTTTTACAAAGAAATGATTAAATATGTTACAATGAGCTTATAAAATCTAGTGCTTTTAACACAATTATTAACAATACTAATTATTTTTTTAATTCTTTTAAAATTATTTACGTTAATACCGGAAATAATCTCATGATTTCTTTTTATATATTAAATATACTAAGTAAAATAATTCTCCTCAATCTTATTAAATAACTATGTAGTCCTAGTTTTTAATTTCAATTTACCTTAGTTTTTTATTTTTCCGCCATTATACAAAAAAAAAACAATAAAATAGAGTACAAACCGCACCGTGTAAAATTTCGTAACAAAAGTAGGTACTCTATCTTTTCCTGTGATCTAGATTGATACCAATTTAGTTAAAATAAATCCAATAATTTCGAACCCAAAATAGTGCAATAAACTAAAAAAATATTCAAGGCACATTATAAACGACAATACAGTAAATGAGAACTTTTTTTATGGCATTTAGGGTGCCAGGGAGTAGACGGCCCGGGTTACCTGATCGAAAGCAACTGCCGTAGCCCATAGACACACGCGTTATCCAAGAATAAGTGACCGGCAACGCACTTGTGACTCTTCGGATGTCACGAGTGTCCATGGACGACGGCAGTTGCTTTCCATCAGGTAACCCTTCTGATCTTTTGCCTAAATATAAAAAAGGAAGAGTTGTTTGAAGTGAGTTGCTGGCCTTTATGAGGGAATAGGGATAGGGGATGAGGGAAGTGGGGCCACCGGTAAACTCACTTACTGAACGCAACACAGCACAACGCCGTTTTACGCTAGTTTTCTTTGAGACCGTCGTATCATTTCGGTTGAGCAGGCCCATTCGTGTCGAAGCATGGCTCTCCCACGACAAAAAAAAACTGAAGCTATAAATAATAGCCAAGTAGTATAACAAAACAATTAAGTACTTTATTGTAATTAAAATAGCTGAATACCTAGAATTGTTATGGATCAGATATGTACAATTAGCTCTGAGGTCGATTACTGATAACTGATTTACACAAAGATCTATAGATCAAGTATAGATCTTGGAAAGATACTTGCGTAGTGTTTGCGTATGACGGTTTTAGTATTTTTTATTCTGCTTACTATGCGGTATAAATAGTTAGTGAGCTCTCACTTGACAATAGTTTTGTGTCAACTTCCAACAAATCAGGTAAAATTTAAAAACTGAATATGAACTATCGGTCTGTTCTATACTTACTGCCGCGATCTAGATAATATATGTAAGAAGTGTGCAAACTGTAATAGAGGCTGTGCACTCTCGCCGAGACACAGCGAGACCGCCCGAGTGCGAGAGTGTAAATGGTTGTACTCGCCTCGTCTCGCCTGTCAGCCGCTTGCAAGAGTCTCGCCAAGAGACTTTCGCCCGGGAGCTCTCGGCGAGAGTGTACAGGCGTCGGTCGCGGACGATTTTGTATGGGCTGTTATCCGCGTCCGTAAGTCGCGACCGATCAGTTTGTTTTTAACTTTACTTACAACTAACATAAGAATGTTTAGGGGCCTAACAAAAAATATAGTATTTGATTACAATGAGGTATTATGGTTGGAAATGTATAATGTATAGTCAGATAATGAAGTAGCTTACAAGTTATAAAAGAAATAATGACTAATTAGTTTCCCTTTTGTATAAATGTTAATTATAAATTCATCCAATTGTGTCTTCAATCAGTAATAAGTTGTTGGTAATTATTTTATAATAAAAATAAAATAAATAATATAATTTATAAGTAACGTTTATTATGTATTATTTTTTGCTTTTTCATCTCACATCATCTTATTTTAAAAACAAAAAAATAATTTATCTAGTACGCATTGTGCGTACTAGATATATAGCTTTGAATATGAATATTGTCGTAAGTATATTAATATACACAAAAAAAATATTTTTGCCAGTTTAATAGGCTAAACTTTTTTAAGTATATATGTCCGATGATGTTGAATAAAAAATATATAGGAATAAATTTGAACATATAATTCAGCGTTTATACATTGCATTTCAGCTTTAAGCGATAGTTTAGCTTTTTACTTTCGTCTTTTTAATTATTTAGCTTTTTACTAGCGTCAGTAGACATTGGTCTACTGACGCTATGCTAGCATAGCGACCGAGAAAGTGTTTCTTTCTACAGCAAGATAGACCAAGTGACGTGGAAGTGACGTATGCACAGGAAATCTGACAATATATTCCAGGCAACTGACAGTTTGTCTAAACTTTCGTATGTCTACTGACGCTATGCTAGCCCTGCTGGGCAATTTGGTGGCAAAAAATGGGTGGTCTCTCAGGACTTTTGGTTTTAGAAAAACATCATGTTCCCAAAATATTTACGCGTTTTTCGCATCCCAAGCAAATTAAGCCGCGGGCACAATAAATCAGTATTATAATTAAATTACTTTTTCTTTGTATATTTTAGTGGGCAAGCAAAACGAGCATCTATATTCTATATCCCACTCCCCGTACATGTTTGTGGAGCACTTTACGAAAAAACTATAGGAGCTATAGATATAATAATTTGTGTGTATAAGATGTGGTTTAAAATAAAATGGTAATAATATAATAAATAACTAGCTGTTGCCCGCGACTCTGTTGATGAGAAAATGATTTTTCCTGTTTTACTTCATTTCTCCTAAAAATTTTCCGGAATTTTCTTTGCTATAAGCCTCTGTCAAAATTGGTTTATGCGATCTATAGTTATATGGTTCGGAAGGAAAACCCGATTTATTTTTATATAATAGATTAAAAAGAAAAACAAAAATGAAATTTTACTACTTACGCTATCTATCAGTTGAGATGTGCAACTGTAAAGTTAAACTTATTTTGACAGTTATAGATGGCGTTAGTAGTCAAAAATTTATTTTTTAAATCTACATTAAATGATCGTCTTATCTGTCGTATCATCGAATTTCCACATATTGTATCCAGAACCGTCAAAATATGTCACAGTCATGGAAAACCCTATGTCATACAATTTTTAAAAATTCTGCAAGCCCTTAAAAAGCTGTGCTTTTTCGCTAGTATTATTATAATTTTCCAGCTGAACAATGAAATTCGTCGTCATCTTCGCCCTCTTAGCGGTGGCTCTCGCCCGTCCCGAGCAGTACACAAACAAGTACGACAACGTCAATGTTGAGGAGATCCTTAGCAACAGGCGGCTGCTTCTGCCGTATGTCAAGTGCGTGCTGGAGGAAGGAAACTGCACCCCTGATGGGAAGGAGCTGAAAGGTAATGGAACTATGGATATAGTTAGTTCTACTTAGTTGTGCGCGCGGCCCTGTGTGTGGGTAAGCCGTGTTTACTCAGCGCGTACTGCCACATGAATGAAAGTTATGTATTTACATGCACACGCTCACATAGGGCCACGCGACAACTTAGTTGAACTATCTCTACTAGGTTATACCTGGGGCTCCACCATCATCAAACATCATATTCTAACCATCGATCTCTATTGAATATTGCCATCCTGTTCTAATAGCGTCATGTCACGTTTGTCAAAGTAGGATGCGGCATTTAGATTCGCTCGTTTAAGTCTGAAACAGTTTTGAAGTACGGCCCCTGACCAGGGTATGTGGGACTTCTCAGTAGGACCTACCCACTGACACCTCATGGGGCTCCTTTCTTTTCCTAAAGAACTATCTTGCTGAATTTTGACTACCCTGCTACACGCGAACTGTGATGCCAGGAGACATCTAGCATATCACAACTCTGTTTCGAACTAAAGTATAGCTTATTCCTTTTTTTTTTAACGTAGAGAAATGCTGTGAAGCATTCCGGGGACGGGGCCCCCACAGCGGATATGTAGGACTCACTATGGTTGGCGGCAAGGCTACCCAGTAAAACTCTACTATGTTCCTCGACACGCTACAGCTATAGTAATCATTCCTTTCACCTCAGCCAAACCACCACTTTTTACCCAACAAACTAAAACAGTTTTCCCCATTCCAGAGCACATCCGCGACGCCCTAGAGACGGAATGCGCCAAATGCACCGCCACCCAAAAGGACGGAACCCGTAAGGTCATAGCTCACCTCATCAACCACGAACATGACTACTGGAAGCAGCTCTGTGCCAAATACGACCCTCAGAACAAGTATACTGCTAAGTACGAGCAGGAGCTTCGTACTGTGGCCCAGGCTTGAATAGGATACTAAGGACCTGTTTCACCGTTTACAGATAGTCTATCTACAGTATTTGACAAATGTTTTATGGAGAATCTGTGGAGAAAAGGTTGTAGATAGCCTATCTGAAACTTTAACAGTAAGCGGTGAAACAGACCCTAAAGTAAATATAATATATTTACTTTATTTGGATACTAAGGGTATATTTCACCACTTCCCTATAAGAGTATAGGCTATCGACAACTTATATGATAGATGAGTTATGAAAAATCAAATGAGTTGTGGATAGCCTATCTAACACTTATCAGGAAGTGGTGTTGTTGGATATTTAAGTCTTTGTCTGAAATAGTACATACCATCTCATAAGAGGACTATATTTATAGTAAGACTACAATTTTTCCTGATTTTTTTGCTGCAAACCTCACGAAGCCCGAGACTTTTACAACGAACGCAAAACCGTGGAAATCGGTTGATGCGTTCTGGAGTTATATCGTCACGAAGGAAAACCCGACCTTTTTTATATATTAGATGGTAGACCCGAAGTAATGCGATTGTGTTTTGTCAAGTCAATGTTAGAAGTCATCTATAGTCGGATCAAAACAACTTGGCATGGAATTTCATACATGACATTTTTACATGAAGTTTCGTGCCAAATTACGGTAAATGAATTATAGGTTTAACAGCTCATCAAGTTAGGTAGACAAAATATAGCGATGCTTATGAAACGATAACTTGGTGGTATATTGTGAAATTAGAATAATTCTTGAATTCACTACTCATTTCGAAGCCTTACTGCCTTAACCTCGTATCTTAAAAATGACTACATATCATTTCAGGTCAAAAAAAACTGATTATATTTTTTTTCTTATTAATTGTACAAAACTAGATTTGTACAAAACTAGGGTATTTGATCGGTAACAATTTACTTTTTATTATATAACCTCATACCTAGTTTTTTACAATTACTAAGAAAAAAATATTATCAGTTTTTTTGTCTCCCGAAATATAGCCATTTTTAAGATACGAGGTTGAGGCAAGTAAGGAATCGATTTATAAATTGGACATTACAACATTCATTAGGTACATATCACTTCGTATCCAGAGGATGAAACGAATAAATTATTAAAAAACATATTTAAAAAGTTTATATTGAGTGTTTGTTGTTATTTAAAATTAATCTTATTTTTGTCCCAATTTTTCCTAAGCGTACTGAAGATAAAATTGTTTTTGATTTTGTGATTGTGACCCTAGAAAGTGTTGTCTGAATAAATATATCATTGAATTTTTTCATGTTTTATTTTGATTTCAGTTGGTAATTTTCAAAATAAAACGAGGTGATAATGAAATTAAGAATATAAATATAGAAATATAACGAGTATTGTAATAAAACTTAATTGGTCCTTGGTTATATAGTCGATTCTTTTAAATAAACTTTTTGGGGTTAGCGGGTTACCTGGTGGAAATCAACTGCCGTCGCCCAAGGACACTCGTGACACCCGAAGAGTTACAAGTGCGTTGCCGGCCTTTATGAGGGAATAAGGAATTGGAATAGGGATAAGGGATAAGGGAAATTGGGCTTCCAATAAACTCACTCACTGATCGAAACATAGCACAACGCCGTTTCACGCCAGTTTTCTGTGAGGCCGTGGTATCACTCAAGTCCGCTTTAAAACGCATTTTTAATGTTTCTAGCTCTTATACGTGTATTAAAAATAAACTTAAGTCATTAGCTGGCGGGTGGTGATTAAAAATATAATAATTATGATCATCTGCATTACTTCGTTACAAAAAAGCTCTAATCATAATAAAATCATCCAAACTCGATCATGACTCACACACGCGAATAATATCATGATGATATTATATTATCTATCTGTATCTAATAATACTTGTCTATATTGACGACCTCTGTAGCTCAACGGTTAAGGGTGTAGCGGCTGAAGCTGCGGGTTATAGGTTTGAATCCTGCCAATGAAACAGAAAGTTGATGAAGACGCGTAAATGTAAAATCTTGAAATTTCCTCTATTTATAGTTGATATGGAAGAGGAGCGTGGAATACCAATATTATTTAAATGTATGCTTTAATCATACTTATTTTTATAAATAAAAAGCTATGCGCATTATAATATTTAACATGACACTTTTTAAGTCTGTGAACGTTTAAGTCTGTGATTTTTTTTAAATAAAATTAAATGGCCTGGTAAAGAAACCTTTGCGTCAAATCGAAGTCTGTTATTAAATTGAGTATAGGTTATATTTTTATAGCTCTTGTATAGAAAAGATTTAAATATTTTTGGTCAAATTTCGACCACAGGGCGACCTCTAGTTCATTTCAAATGTGTATCTTACAGTAAGTAAAAATCTCAAAGATTTTACCTGCTGACGTTTGAAGTGCCCAAAGGCGACACTTGACAGAAAAAGTTTTCCATCAGGTGATCCGTCTGCTTGCTTGCCAATTTATTTTGAATTTTAGAAACTTTTTTATTATACCTGATTATACCCTTTTCAGTTAAAGCGGTTAGGCTAATCTATATAATGTTCCTACACGAAATGTTTGGAAGAACAAATCCAAGCGCTGGAAATGTAAGTCACTAGCTGTTGCCCGCGACTCCGTCCGCGTGGTAACTTAACAATGCTGTAATAAGTGTAATAAGTGATGATTGCATTTTAGGTAGAATCGAAGCATTGAAGGAAGAGGAAGAGGCCGCGGTAGAGGACGTGGTCGAAGGCGTGGGTGAGGAAACTTATTAGCGTACTTGTGTCTTTTGTCATATTACGTAACAAATAGTTCTATAGTTAAAAATATTTTAGATTAATTTAAAATTTACTCTGATGTTGTACTACTTTTAAATTATTTGCAATGCCGTTTCGGTTAAAATTGCAACTGTAATGGTAAGCTAAAAGAACCTAGTAACGGCCTCAAAATCTTCCGAGCCTATAAAAAGCTGCTGTGTTTCACTAGTGCTATAGATTGATATTTATATTTTTTTTGTTGTTTTACATTCACATATACATATATTTTGAGGAAATAATAAAGATTGTATACCTACAACATGTATTTCATTTAGAAAAAAATCTCGAATATCTACTTACAAAAAAAACTCTTCCTAAAAAAAATGTGTAATTCGAGCCTTAGATGGTCAGCCATCTTGACGTAATTTTGTCTTCACAGGCGATACCAAATTCATGCAGGAGTAGATAGTTTGTTTTAATTTATTAAAGTACTCTCTTTCTTTTAAGTTATTAAATATCGGTATCAAAAAAAATCTTATATTATCTACTTTATTAATCAGTAAATAGCTTTGAATTACGTTACGAAATATTTCATAAAAATAAGTTATTATCAAAAAAATTATTTACATTTCCCCAACATCGTAAAGTTCGACGTTTATTTGTACTGTTTGCAATAATACTTATAATTTAGTTTTTACATTTGTTGATTCTTTACATTATAAGCTCTTTATCTGTTATTTTTTATTTGCCCTAGCAGTTGTTGTGTGTTAGAAAATAGAGTTTTAATCGATGGCGGCATCGGGCGCTCGACCGCTTTATTCCAACGCGCGCGCTCGCACGGTTTAGGCGGTAGCAGCTGTCAGGCTCAAACGTTTGAAAGGATATTTATTATTATGAAGCATAGAAATTAAAAGACATATATTTTTTCTATAGTGGAATAATAAAATAACGTGATATATTTTATTTACTAATCAACACAGAAGTGATAAATAAATAGAACGGCCTTGATATGTTTAGATTGTTTGGTCCACGCAATATTTTTATAGATATTAAAGTGATAAATTAAGATTAAATATTCCAGACTGTAAATGCAAATATATATTATGTAATCAATGACAGTTTAATTTAGCCAAACTACAAACGACTGTGGAAGAAATTGGCACATTTCAGCAAACATGTTTATTTTTTTCAGGTTATTTTGTTAAAAGCTAATGTAAACCCGTTATCATTTGTCATTTTCTTGCGTTTTCATAAAAACTACAAAAGCAAATTGAGTAAATGACCTAAGACGTCGAAAAACATAATTAGGGATCTTCCTGCTTTTGATGAAACAAAAAATAACTACATCAACGAAATCATTAGGTAACTTCGGTCATGGCGGTTTTTGTTCAAAATATAGAGCCTTTTTTCGTTATATTTCATTATCCTTATATATAACCTTATATATAAGGTAAACATTAATGATAATAATCATGTGATTACAAATTGTTTTTATTAACAAGTAGGTAGAATACTTTTATAGGGTTCGCATTATTAGCTATTATGGTTATTATGACACGTGAGACTAGATATATGTTTATTATAATATAATGCTTATATTTTTTATTTAAACAGTGTTTAACTAATTAAGGTTTGTTTCCCCCATTCTGGAATATTGTAAACGTCACACGACAGAAAGGGACAGATAAACCTTGATTAGTTAGACACAGTTTAAATATTTTTTATGAACAAGGGGGTTAATGTATATTTTTGGTTTAGTTCGTAATAATGTAATAATAATATTTATGGACGCTTTACACAACGTCAGAATGCTCCAGTGGTAAGTACCAGAAGGACTTGTGTTACAGGTACCAGACAACGGAAATATATTTAATACTTTTATACTATACACATATTTAAGATTTTTATTATATAATACACATCCATGACCCAGAAACATTGAAAAACTTTTTGTTCCGACGGCGGGATTCGAACCCGCGACCCCCGGCGTGAGCTACTAAAGCTCGAACATTGCGCCACAGAGGTAGTCAACTGTTATCTATTTTTTTCGATTATTACTTTTTTGTTTAGGTCTACCAACGAAATATTATTCATATCGTTATTTCTAAAAAAAAGTATGGTGACCAATAATAAAGTGTAGTATTTTATAAGACTATTGCGTGTATAAATAATCCATAATTATAATATTAAATTTATATTCAGTTTTTTGTCCTCTTCAGTAAAATTGAGATTTTGTAGATAGCAGTATTTGATTCCTAATCTATAGATATAGCTTGATTATAGGTCTTCACAGACGGTAAAGATACAATAATATTTTATTTTAAGACACATTAATATTTAAGGTACTCTCACGGGTAATGAACCTAGCACATTTGCCCGCGCCGAAAAGTCCCATTTGTCCAAAATCCAAATTATTCGCAAACAATGTCGCAGAGGATTTGACATTGATTAGTTCTGATAGGTTCATATAATATCAGAACCGAACAATTTCAAAGTGCGTTCATAAATAATATAACATTTGTAGAATCAGAGAAGTAGAAAGAGGTACAGATTATGGATCTAAGTAATTTGGCTAACATGGAATTGACATATTTCGACCAAAATGACGTAGGTCCGTCAACTGGCTCTCTCTCAATTTCCCCCATTATACATCAATGAATTCGACAAAAAAAAATAATTTTAGTCTGTGTTTATTCAAGTGTTTAGATGATAGACATACTTCGGATCGTATGATGTATTTACCACAAAAAATGCAAGGTTCCTGCGGTGAAGTGCAACAAACAGTTTTTGCACCTAAAGTCGCTTTAAATCTTAAACTCGCTAGCTAACTTTAACTCTTTAGCCCATGAAATGACTTCTACTGAATTAAACTTACCATAAATATGTAAGAAGAAACTATGAAATGTGATGAGATAATATCAAGCTCCTGAGAATAATAAATCTTGTGACCTTGTCAACAAGATATATTATAACTCTGAACTAAGGTCGGGTCTTACCTAGAAAATGTACTTGCATGCTTAGCACCACCGTAGAAGTACAATCTACAAACGAATCAACCGATTTTGATGAAAATTTTAAAGGTATTCAAGGGGATTCGAAGATTAATCAATATCAAAATCATTTCATTTATGAGTAAATTTGAATCAAATGTTTTCAGAATGTCTATATTAGGGATTGCGATCACGCACCGCGAGACTCCGCAGCTCCGCGGATAACTACAACTCTACGACTCAGTCACTAGGTTTTACATTTCAATAAAAGCATATCATATATACAGCATAAAATTTTTTAAAAGAGTCTGGTGACAACGCAAAGGCACTTTGTATTAATGGCTTAGAACTTTAGATGCAAAAACCAAGCCCGCCAGAACAACGCATGTCGGGCTTGCTAGTTTTTTTTATGGAAAGATAGAGTGGCAAATCGGATTGTCACATTTCGACCTAATGGCGTAGTTCCAAAAAAAGGCTCTATCAAATTCTTCGAAAGTACATAAAAATCATTATTAAAACTTCGAATAATACTATATTAGATTTGAGATTTTTTTAACGCGTTAAAAGTTTAGGGTGAAGCAAAATGGCGCGTGCTTGGCGGTCAAATACGGCTGTTCGCAGCCGTGTGCGATTGACCGCGAGAGACCAGTCGATATTGAGGAGGCAGGACGTGGTCAGCGAGATAGGGATGGGACCGCTCGATATTTTTTGTCTTTGAAGTATTTA